>CM039480.1:23911649-24077521 GCA_022433065.1 Begonia loranthoides | reverse complement strand
GATCGACGTCCGTCTTCGCCAGGCGGATTAAATCCTGGCCGTCCATCCGTGGCACGTCCCTCGCTCGATCCAACGGCCAAGGATCTTTGTCCGTCATCGCATCTGGCAGGGACGCCAGATTCAATCCTGGCCGTCGATCCAGACGAGGGACGATCCTCGTCGATCCAACGGCCAGAGAATGTCAACTTCGGTCGGCTCTGGACGATTCGACTGTCGGCTCTGCTATCGCCCTTCGACTCCGTTCGACGCCGCTAGACAGGGCACAAACAGGGCGTTAACCTCTACGGCTCTGGACGGAAATCGTGACTGCGAGGTCGCTGGCGACATTTTCTCATAGTTCAGGGTTTTAGTTGTTAAAAAATAATCTCCAGGGTTTGACTTGTCGTTGATCGCAAACTATAGGGTCTACAGTGTTATTTACCCTATTATTTTTTGAACATATTTGATGATGGTTTGCCATATGTCGAAGGTTAGACTTGGATGTGTGTTAATAAAGTCACGTAAAGATAAGGCATTTGTACTTTGACGGTTAAAGTTACCTTAGATATGGTTTATTATTAATCGTGATTTCTTGTGTTGAGCTTATTACAAAGTTATTGTGTAAAATAAAATTTGCAGTTTCTCATAACACAAAGATTGAAATATAGTTCTAGTAGAGTGATTTAAGTTTTTGGTAGAGAGAGATGGATTATATGGATTTGATTATAATTGAGACTTTGTTCTGATAGACCAAAGTAAGCGCATATGCTTTAGAGAATTGGGAGAAGCTTTTGTTTGTAGGTGGTATGATATGTCATATTAAGTGGAAATCTTATCGTTATGTACATAAAATGAGTGCAACTATTATAGTTCTACAATGTGTAAGGAAATGTGTGTAATACCCCGACTGTTCATAATATAATTTAATAAGGATAATTGGAAAGTAATTGAGAGTATTTGGATTAATTGGATAATTTTTGGGGTATTGCCAAGGACGTATTCTTAAAATTATAATTTAAAAAATTTATTGGGATTAAACTAGAAAGTGTATTTTGGAGTTTTCGGATGCTTGCAGATGACACGAGGACTAGGCGTTGCGTTCGAAATGCATCTATAGTTATCCCTCGTGTTTTGGGACGAGCAGGGATGAAGCTTCTCGTCCTAATTCGTTTGTAACGAGAGATTTCAGACGAGGCAGGACGATGGTGGACGATAGCAGACAGAAAGAATTCGAATTTGTCCAGATTTTAGGACTTTTCAAATGCATGCAGAGAGTGCGGACGAGAAGAGTTTGAATTTGTACAAGTAATCAGACTTTTCGGACGATCGTAGACACCTTCCCTCGTCCGAAATTGCAATTATGAGGCAGAATTGTGGATTGAGCTTGTTTATTTTGGCTCGGTCTGGAAACAATTAAGTGACCCGAGTTTTTAGTCAAAAGAGGGAGAAGAAACGAGATTATTGGAATTAAAGGGGTGAGAATAACAAAGGGGCAAGATTTAATGAGAATTAAGCGTGATATTAAAAATGTAAGGGGCTAATTAGTGTAAGGGAGAGCTTAACTAGTTCAGCCTAACGGGTTCACCCAATCTATACTCAGCTGTTAGAAGAGAAGGGGATTTTCATTGGCCTTCGGCCATTTTGGAAACAGAAGAGAAAGAATAGAGAGAGGGAGAAGGAGAAGGAGACGACGAAGACGAAGGGAATCGAGAGGCGAGTGTGATGATGGTGCTCGGCTCGGACTCGAGCTCAGGTATCGATGTCCAGGTGAGCGGTTACGGGCAGATCGGAGCGGTGAGTCACTGGATGGCTCGGTGCAGCTTCGGGTCATCGGCCAAGCGTCGGGTCGAGGGACAGAAGGACGGCGACGATGGGTCTACCACCGGCATGGTGATCGGCAGAGTAGGATTGGCGTCGGGGGAGTGTAATTTCCACCCTCGAGTCGAAGGCTGGAGTTGGAGGTTCGGGTGGAGCGGCTGGGTTTGGCTTACGGTTTGGTCTGAACCAGTCATTTCCTCCTGGTTCGGCTTTGAAGAAATCGACAGCTTGGACGTGCAGGGTATGGTGAAAGTAGGGCATGGCCTATGGTAGGGCATGACACGTTGTGCCTGCCTCTTTGGTGAGGTAGAAAGGTAGAAGGAAGAGAGGGGAGGCTGGCAGAGAGCTCTTGGGTGAGCTGTGTCGAGAGAGAAAGGGAGACAGAGGGTGAGGTGTTCTCTAGTGAAGCTAGGATTCGAGGGCTTCTGCGAGGAGAAGAAGGAGCTGTTGCTCCTCTCGGGTCTCCTCAGTTCCTTCAGGTAAAGAGAAATTCCTTCATTCTTTTATGGATTTTGTGAAGAATATATCGTAGAAAATAACAGAAAAATTGGTATTATGCACTGCTAGATAGGTTGGTTTTTGTCAAGGGGTTGATTGGTGCTCTATTAAGTGTATTGGATTGTGCATTGTTGTTTTCTGTTATTGTCAATATTAAGGGATTAAATTTATGTTATGAGAATTAGTTTTTGGTGCTAGTTGCTGGAGCTAAGTTATTAACTTGTTTGGTATTGATTTTGGGTATTCAGATGTTTTCTCTGTTGGTTACCTCCAAAAGCACGAATCTGTTGGATTTGGGTTAAGTTGCTGAAAAATGAATTGTTAATTAGTTAAAAATGGATATTGGATATTGGATATTGAATTTGGATTATGACATGTTACCAAGTGATTAATAAAGATTAAGATTATAGATAATGATGAAGTTGTTAAATTGAGAATGTTAGAATTGTTAAGTGTATGTTCTGTTTTGTGGTGTCGAAGGGGTTCTTAGAATTTGTATATAATTAAGCATAGGAAAAGAATGAAATTAATAAGCCGTGATTATTAATACATAAATTTTTTAATCATGAAAGTATTGAAAAGGAAACGAATGATAAAGATTAAATACAAATACGTGATAAAGCTTCGAGGTAAGAATTGAGATAGAGTATTAGCCAGTGGAGGCCCTACACCATTAGCAGTGCCTATGTTGCGTTTAATATCTAAGCATGTTTAGGGTGTTAGCACATTGATATTGTTTTTTTTAAATTGCCAAACATGCCTATGATATTATTATTTCCTTTAAATGGTAAAGCATATCTATATTGTTATCGCTTCCTTTGAATTAACAAGAAAGTCTATATAGTATATGAGTAGACTTCCATATCTCATACTTTTATATTGTTGTGGTTACTATTTTATGTCTCATATTTTTATACAGTTACAATTACTACTTTTCATTAACATGCATCACTATAATGTTTCTCATTGACATGCATCATGAAATAAAAACAAGTAGGAAGTGCCACATTTTGGGTGGTACTCATATGCATTACGTGAGGAAAAGAATGAAAGGAAAGGAAAGGAAAGGAGGAGTTGGGGGATAGACAGGTAGTTCGGATCTAATCAGGTAGTCCCTTGTTGGGAATGAGACCAACTACCCTAAGTGGTTAGAAGCCGACCAAGACTATACCTCCAACACGGGTTCCTTCAATCTTCCGCTCGATGTACGAGTTATGTGAGAAAAAGAATTAAAGAAAATATATGGGGAGTTGGGGGACGGACGGGTAGTTCGGATCTAATTAGGTAGTCTAGACTTACAGCCCTCCCTTGTCGGGAACAGGACTAGCTACCCTAGGTGGTTAGAAGTCGACCAAGACTATACCTCAATCACAAGTTCCTTCAATCTCCTTCTCGATGTACGAGTTATGAATGAAAGAATGAAATGTAAAGAAAAGATTGGTTTGGGGCAGAACCTATTCCAAAAGAATTGAAGAGAGGCATGGTCATACTGCATATCTCATTTCTTATTGGGCCTCGGGCTCACAGTTTGCTAATAGTGTAGGTACACGAAAGAGAAAATGAAGAACAGGTGAAGGAGAAGTTGATGAAGATTTTGCACAGATGGAACTTGTGGCTGGTTAGGCTAAGAAAAGTAAGAGAGAAAAGAGTTTTATAAATGTAAAATAATAATTTATTTATTGTGTTTTAAAAATGAACGATTTATGCTTCCACTATAAAATGTTTTATGCTTCCGCTGTAAAATGAGAAAAATGAATTTTATAAATAAAGTCTTCTGCTATTAATAAAGATTAAATAACGAGTTTTAAGTATGATGTTTTAACGATCGAGTTTTTAAGACAAGAACTTTGATTTCAATTGAAGGGTTTTAATAGGGATTAAGTTGTTTTGTAAAAGTTTTAATTTTAACACATATTTTTTTAAAGTAAAGAAAAATCCGGGTCGCCACAATATGAGAGTTATATGCTGAGTTTAAAGAGTAATTTGATTTAATGTTGAAACTTGCTGATGAGCTTATAGATATATGTGATCACGACGATTGAGAAATCTTTGCTATAAGATTTTTGTTGTTCAATAATGGTGATAATACCAAGTGATTTGAATTTAAAGCAAAAACTTTTAGTCGAAGGTCATAGGTTGGGAATTTGTATTTTCTTAGGTTGTATTAAATGCATCATAGTTTGAAACATTAGTATTGATTGGACTAGAATACTATGTGTATTGTATCATGAGATTATATTTTTATAGAACAAGCAATTATGAGGTAAACAATGGAGATTTGTTGAAATATCGCTTCCCTTAGTTAATCTAGAGTTTGAAATGAAGAATAATTATATAGATTTTAGAATTGGTTTGTTGAAGACCATGTAGTTACATGATGTTGCCTAGGTAAGTGTTGATTTGATTGAGTAATTTACACAAGTTGTCTAGTTGAGAATAGATCGATCATTGTTTAAGTTGAGTAAACTTGGCGTAAGGAACTTTGACAATTGTTGGATAAATCACATGCAATTAGTTGAATTTGTTTATAATTATAGATGCTTGTTTTGTGTCAATATGTTGTTATGCGAAACCATATACGGTAATTAGCGGAGAAGGTTCAAATGATTAAGGATAAATTGAGAATTGTTTTGAGTCATCTTGAGATTCCTCTGGTTTGAGTTCAGTGGAAAACCATAGCAAAAGAGAATCTATTTAGGAAATTGAGTACGATATTATGATGAAATACCCTCACTTATTTGGTGATAGATTCAAGATTGTTTTAAATTTTGGGAACAAAATTTCTTAAGTAGGGAGGAATGTAACAACTATGAATTTTGAGTTGAAGTAAATGTTTTGGTCATCATCATAGGATAAATCTTGATTTGATACTACCGTTTGTCCATGATTTGGAATTTGATTTGTGTTGGAAAAACAAGAATGTTGTTTTAAAATGTAAAGAATAGATTTTGGACTTTAAGTTATCAGTTTTGAATGAAAAATGTTTTACGTTTTGACCCAATATATTGTGAATTAGTTTAAGTCTCAAATTTGGCAGAAAATATAGAAAATTCTTGTGAAACATTATTGTTGGTGTTGGAGAATACGACGCTGGGCTACAACCCAGACCCCATTTTGGGCTCAATTGGGATTTTAAACCCAAATATTTCTGTGTCGTTTCATAACTTGTTTTGGGCTCTCAATCATTCTTAAGTCATTTTATTTAGCCCAAATTTGGAATTTAAACAAGGATTTTTTACGCTAAATCTATGATACTGTTATCTTTAGATTCTAAGGGTTAGAGTTTGGACTCAACATTTATTAGACTTTCCCAGACTTGGATTGAGCTTGGATATTGGTAGACCTTGTAATGTCCCCTAGTGCTCCCAATACAATATTATCCACTTTGGGTTGAAGCCCGTAAGGTTTTATTCTTGGGGTTAGCCCAAAATGCATTGTACTATGTAGGGAGGGAAACACTACTTATAAACCATGCATTTTCTACTTTCTCAAGTGATGTGGGATTGTGCGCCCTCACTGATATGGGCCAGATCCACACCTGGGCCATTCCTGAACTTCAGAGGGCGGTCTGCCATAATCTCGCCCCCTACCCCCCACCATTGGGAACCCGACGTCCTTGTTAGCAATACTTCTAGTTGGGATTTTGCTTTAATACCATTTGTAATGTCTCCCAGTGCTCCTAGTATAATATTGTCCGCTTTTGGCTGAAACTTATGAGGTTTTATTCTTGAGGTTAGCCCAAAACACGTTGTACTAGGTAGAGAGGGGAACCTAACTTATAATGTAATATCCCAGATTTTTATTCAATTTAAATTTTATTATTTAATTAAAATAATTATCTCTTGAGATATTATACTCTGATTTTTCTCCTGAAATTATTAGAATGGAGTTGAAGGATTGATTAGAAATTAAATGGAGAATTAATAGAATTAAGGAAAGTGGAAAATTGATTAAGGTTTATTTAGTATTGATTTATTTATAAAATAATAATTGAAATTAATATAAATAAAAGAAAAGAAGAATTAAACGTGAAGGGGAGGGTCGGTTGATCAAAGCAAGGGTGATCGACTCTAGCCTCGACTGCTGGTCGAACGACAGACATGGACGACTATTGATCACCATGTTTCTGATCAATTGCCAATCACCTTTTTTGGCAGACAGAATCGCCCTATTCCAATTTCTATACCATATCAATGCCTGCTACTGAAGGAATTCCCTACCTAAATAGGTAGGGGTTTTGAGATGAAAATTGTAATGACCCGGTTTTTCATTTTCATTTAAAAATTCACTAAAATTCAAAACTTTTTTTTTTTTTAAAACCTTTCTAAAATAATATCAGAGTGCAAAACCAGATCTGTACAACATTTTTTGTTAAAACATAGCAGAAGCAGTTGTAAAATCTTTTATGAAAATGTAATGGATTTATTAAAACATAGCGGAAGCGCAAATATATTAAAGGAATACTAAACAATTAAATACTGCATTTGAGAAATGAAAGCTAAATCATTAAATATAATTTAATTACAACTGTTATCTCTTCTAGTCTCTTTAGTCTGGTCAGCCACGAGTCTCGCACGTGCAATCCTGCATCCCTACTTTTTGATCTATTAGTCGTCTCCTCGTATAAGTACTTACACCTATATCACAAGTAAACTGTACGCCCAAAGGCTTAGTAAGAAAAAAGGTTTATGCAATATGATATGCCTCTCTTTAGTTCTTTTTTGAATGGGGGCCACTCAAACCAATCCTTTTTATTAAGTCGTTGGTTCTTTTCTTACTTGCACATCGAGTTGGAGATTGAACGACCCATATGGAATGGTATAGTCGGTCGGACATAAACACCTCAACTGAGTCCCCGTTCCCGACTAGGTTAGGGGCTTCACCTAGGTGTCAGACTAGATCTGCTACCCATCCGCCCCCAACTTCCTTTTCCTTATTTTTCTTCGTTTTACCTCGCATAATGCATGTGTGAGTAACACCACCAAGGTGGCTCTCCCTATTCGTTTCTATTAATATAATGCATGATGATACATTCTCAAACTAGCATGATGTATGATGCATTACAACATAACATTAACAATAATCGATTTGCGCATATAAAAGAAAGTAATTGAAAACAAACAATAATTGAAGTTGCACGTATAATGAATGACAGTAATTGAAAGCACACAACAGAGGATCATTATAATATCGAAGTGAAAACAACGAACAACATAAGGGAATTAAGCAACGAACATTAAGGAAATTAAATAGAAATCCATGAAAGGAATACAGAAATTAAGCACGCGTATCGGAACATTATACAATGAATTATGACATGCTTAAACTTATATAACACAACAATAACAAAGCAGAAATCGGAACATACTATTAATTAACATGCTAGTTATCTTAGTTAATTTACATGCTCAAGAAAGATTACATTTATTATTCTATTTAATTATTCTAGTCATTTAACTTAGCAAGTTGAACATGCTCAATGAAATTTATAACATGCTCATGAAAGATTTCAATTATTAGTTATCCTAGTAAATAAACATGCTCAGGTTTAGTGGAGTTTAGTGTGATAAGCATGACTTCATTCTAATTTAACTATGCATGCTCAAGTTTAGTAAACTATAGTTTATAATTAACACAAGGAAAATAATAACACATCGCTACAGAAGGAAAGATAAAAACATCACAATGGAAACTCTTAGTTCGTTCATACTTAGTTCATTATTCGTTCAGCTTCTCTATTAATCTCTAATAAAGTAAAGCATCAATCGTAAAAGTTATCGTAAATGAAATTGCATAAAAACATTATATACAGAATGTTAACGAAGATTAATTGATTACTTAGTTAAACATGTTTAGATTGATTATTAATTAGACAACTAGTTAGAAATACTCAGATTAATTATTAATTAACAACTAGTTAAACATGATGAGATTAGTTATTTAACGACTGGTTAATTAAACATGTTCAAGTCTAATTAATTACTCTAGTTAAGTTAATTAATACGCTTGAGTAATAATTAACATCCTTAAGTTAATTAACATGCTTAAGTCTAATTACCATGCTTAAGTTAATTAATTACTCTAGTTAAGTTAATTAATATGCTTAAGTAATAATTAACATGGTTATGTCTAATCAACATGCTTCAGGAAGATTATAAACACCGATTAATTCGTTCACATGTTTAGATTAACTAATTAGTTCGCATTCTTAGATTAATTAATTGATTAGTTAAACTACGATAAATTAATTAACATGCTCTGGATTAATAACTTAGTTTACTATCACAAATATTGATACAAGTTCAGAGTGATTAACATGCTCAGGATTCTAGTTAATTTGAAGTTAGACAGGCTCAACTATATATAGCAGAAGAATATATATGCATTGAATGAAGGAAGTGACATTTTGTAATTAACACGGGGATAATTAAACTAAATACAATAGAATATGATAGCAAGTAAAATTATAAGCTAAATACAACAGAACATCATAGCAAGTAGTTCATCATTCCTTAAACCTTCAATAAACATTCATTACGTCTAACCATTTCATTTCTGTAAGCATTCTCTAAGCATTTTCATTCTCATATTTGCCATAAATAAATTACAGGAAACCAACAGTAGTAAAATTAATAAGTACCATAAACTAACAGTAGAAATAAACCAAGAATAGAAACTAACAGCAGAATCAACCAAGAATAACTCAACTCATGTACACTACTTGTGGGTAGGCCTCCACTGGCCAAGACTCTACTCGATTCCTTACCTGAATTCTTTATTGCGCGTTAGTACTTAATCACTATCCTTTTCTTTCCTTTTCCAATACTAGCATGCAGGGAAACTCTCGGCTCAACCAACCCGAAGGAAAACCACCCGAGAGCTCACCTCCAGTACACACTGCCCTCTCACAGTTTTCTTCTCCATTTTTCTCCAGCAGCACGTAGCTCCCATCCTTCCTCCTCTCTCAACTCTGCCATCCAGAGAGCATAATGCTCTTCACTCAGTTCCCCCGAGCCTTCACTCTCCCTCAAGGTCTTTATTCTCCAGCCATCGACAGCATGCCCACAAATTCTATCCAGTTGTACGGAGTGTTCCCCACTCTGCAAATTCGTTCCTCGATAATAGATAGTGCACAATCCAGCAGGAAAGGAAGGAAAACGTGGAAGATCCTTCTCGGCATGCACGGTTCAACCCAAGTTGGGTCAAACTAGAATCACTCAGACCTGGGTTGGAGCACCTCAATTGTAGCCCGACCCGATTCCCTGCCCATCGCAAAATCGCCAATTTTTCCCCCTACAATGGCACCTCCATCCAACACTTGATCAAAACACTTAAAGGAGGAGGAATACTCGGCCAAACGTACCTCCAATAGTCGTCAGAAAATATAGCCCGTGGGAGCTCTGATTTCAAGCCCTAGCCACAACCCATGACGCCATCCAGCAGCTTGTTCTCACGTTGCACAGTGCCTCTCTGCCGCGAAGAACCGTCCTGAGCTCCGAGCTTTGAGCCTCACGCATTGTCTCTATTTGTCGTGTCCGAACGCTCGCTCTCCCTCTCCCTATCGATCTCTCTCCCTTTTTTGACTCTTTTCTTCCACCTTTTTAATTACATGTTCATTTATTTCTTCGATTCCAATTAATTCTAATTCCTCAATTAATCCAATAAATCTCATTTTATTATTCTTCAAAATTAAGTCTTAATTATCATCCGATAAATTTCCATAAATAATAATATAACAAATACGTCTTTGGTAATACTCCGATAATTATCTAATTAATCCAAATATCCCAAATTACTTTCCAATTATCATTATTAAATTCTGACATAAATAGTCAGGGTATTACATTCCTCCCTCCTTATATAAATTTCGTCCTCAAAATTTGCTCAACGTTAATGCTCCTTTGACTTAACAATCCAAAATAGTCCTTAATTGTCCTCCATCCTCCATTGGTTTCACTTCCTTATCTCCTTACTCCTACATCCACAATGTTTATGACCTAACAAGCGCTAAACTGCACCTCAAATCTCTTCTATAGCTATCTTCTTTTTCTGACAGCTTGTCCAACTACTGCTACTCTATCAGCTTAACCACATCTAAAGCGTCTTATCACACCAAACAATCGATCAACCCTTGAACTCACTCTCCACACTTCCGTTGCGACACTCTGATTACATCAATTTCAAAGAAAAATGCCTGTCTGACCATTCTTCTGTTTTCTTCAAGTCAATCACAAACATCAAGAGTAGAATGACAACTTTCTTATGTCCAAAAATTTCTTCAATCCAATGAACACTTCACCATTGTCGCTCAACTCCTAAATCCGCAACATCTTTATCCTAAAGTTGACGTTCCACATCAAAATTTTCCACTAATTCCCAAGTGATTCAACACCAAGGAAGAGTATCCTTGATCTTCTTATCACCATAGATTCACAACTTGACGTCGAATTCACCTTTCCTATACGATTCTACCCCTCAGATCCTTCGCACTTCATGACTTGAGACCTAGCACTTATACTTTTCTCCCTTTCTTTACCCTCCAATTCATCCTTCCTAACATGCTAGGTCATAAACTTACACTATTCCATAGCTAAGATGAAAGCTAACCTACTCTCACACATCTATCATCCCATTGGTCCCTAGATCCTTACTTCGTCTCGCTTCCCTTTTTGCATCTACACTTGTTTTCGTTTCTATTTCAGTTTTCATTTCTGTGTCTATTTCCGTTCCTATATCCGTATCCGTATCCGTATTCATATCTATTTTTGTTTCAGTTTTTGTTCCCATATCTGTTCCCATATCCGTGCCCATTTTCATTTTTGTCTCAATTTCCATTTCCGTATCTTTTCCCGTATCCGTGCCTGTTTCTGTTTCTGTTTTCGTATCCGTATCTGTTTCCATATCCCTTCCTAGGAATTTATTCTTGGAAGTTCATTTTTATTCCCATTCCCGTTTCCGTTTCCGTTTTCGTGTTCGTCTCCGTTTTTGTTTCCGTATCCGTCTCTATTTCTGTCTTTGTTCCCTTTTCTGTTTACATTTTCGTCTCCATCTCCGTTTCCATCTCCATCTCCATTTCCTTTCCTGTCTCCGTTTCTATCTCCTTCTCCGTTTCTATATCTGTATCCATATCTGTATTTGTATCAGGTTCTATTTCTGTTTCTGTATCTGTTTCGGTATCCGTGATTGTACGCATTTTCGTATCCATTCTTGTGTCTATTTCTGTATCCGTACCTGTATCTACATCTGTATCTGTTTCAATTTTTGGAAACTCATTTCCGTTTCGGTTTCCGTTTTGATTTCTGTTCCCGTTTTCGTTTTGATTTATGTGCTCGTACCATTTTCGTATCAATTTTTGTTTCTGTTTCTGTACTCGTTTCGGGAGATGCTTAACTGACTGCCTAGGCCCTACAACAGTCTCTCTATTCATTCCCACCCAAAGGTCAAGAACGATCGGGCAATTAATTGGCTAGTTACATCTTATTCTCTTTCTTCGACTTAGTCCTTAGTGTTTCCCCTTCATGTAACTAATCTATCCTCTCTCTAGTCTGTTGTAACATAGGAAACCTCGTTTTACCTACCTAGTTGATCTAGTTTATGCAAGATTTTCTTTTCCACTTATTCTCCCTTTCCTATTTCCAAAAATTTGGGCAGAGTCTCTCTTGTTTCTACACTCCCCCAAGCTATAAATCCTGCATAAAAATCCCAAACAATTCCAGAATAGTTCATTCATTCATCCAAAATCCAAAATCATAGTGCCAGAAAATTCACTTATATCAGGGTAAACATCCAAAATACCAATTACTTAGTTGCCAAGTCTACTTAGTTCACTAGTCCACTAGTCCTTATATATTATTTCCTAACAATTCATTTATCGAAATAGAATAAGGAATTATGTATTAGTAAAGTATTAGGAAGTATACTTATAGTGGATGAAGTATTTCCCACGTCGAGGCTTGTGCATGCAGGTAGGCTATAGTATCAGTTTGACTTTTATAAAAATCGTTTTATTCAGTAAAACGTATCAGAGCTCAGTTTAAAAATGCAGTAAAGCAAAACAAATTCGCTCTACTACCAACTGTAATGACCCGATTTTTCGTTTTCCTTTAAAAATTCGCTAAAATTTAAAACTTTTTTTAAAAACCTTTCTAAGATAATATCAGAGTGCGAAACTAGACCGTTAAAACCTTTTTTGTTAAAACATAGCGGAAGCAGTTGTAAAATCTTTTATGAAAATGTTACAGATTTATTAAAACATTGCGGAAGAGTAAAAATATTAAAGGAATACTAAACAATTAAATACTGCGTTTGAGAAATGAAAGCTAAATCATTAAATACAATTTAATTACAACTGTTATTCTCTTCTACTCTCTTTAGCTTGGCAAGCTACGAGTCCCGCGCTTGCAAATCCTTCATCCCTGCTTTTTGATCTATTAGTCATCTCCTCTTATAAGTATCTACACCTACACCACAAGTAAACTGTAAGCCCAAAGGCTTAGTAAGGAAAAGAGTTTATGCAATATGATATGCCTCTCTTTAGTCTTTTTTGGAATGGGGGCCACCCAAACCAATCATTTTCCTTAAGTCGTTTGGTTCTTTCCTTTACTCGTACATTGAGCTGGAGATTGGAGGACTCGTATGGAATGGTATAGTCGGTCGGACCTAACCTCCTGTGTGCAATTGAGTCCCAGTTCCCAACTAGGTTGGGGCTTCGCCCAGCTGCCAGACTAGATCCGCTACCCATCCGCCTCCAACTCCCTTTTTCTTCTTTTTCTTTATTTTCTTTGTTTTACCTCACATAATGCTTGGTGTGGGTACCACCACCAAGGTGACACTAACTATTGGTTTCTATTAACATGATGCATGATGATACATTCTCAAACTAGCATGATGCATGATGCATTATAACATAACATTAACAATAATTGATTTGCGCATATAAAAGAAAGTAATTAAAAACAAACTATAATTGAAGTTGGGTGTATAATGAATAACAGTAATTGAAAGTGCACAATAGAGGACCATTATAATATCGAAGTGAAAACAACGAACAACATAAGGGAATTAAGCAACGAACATTAAGGAAATTAAATTGAAATCCATGAAAGGAATACTGAATTAAGCGTGTGTATTGAAACAATATACAATGAATTATAGCATGCTTGAACTTATATAACACAACAATAATGAAACAAAAATCGGAACATACTATTAATTAACATGCTAGTTATCCTAGTTAATTTACATGCTCAAGAAAGATTACATTTATTATTCTAGTTAGTTGTTCTAGTCATTGCTCAATGAAATTTATAACATGCTAATGAAAGATTTCAATTATTAGTTATCCTAGTAAATAAACATGTAAGGTTTAGTGGAGTCTAGTGTGATAAACATGACTTCATTCTAATTTAATTATGCATGCTCAGGTTTAGTAAACTATAGTTTGTAATTAACACAAGGAAAACAATAACACATCGCTACAGAAGGAAAGATAAAAACATCGCAATTGAATCTCTTAGTTCATTCATACTTAGTTTATTATTTGTTCATCTTCTCTATTATTCTCTAATAAAGTAAAGCATCAATCATAGAAGTTACAATAAATGAAATTGTATAAAAAGCTAATATACAGAATGTTAACAAAGATTAATTGATTACTTAGTTAAACATGCTCGGATTGATTATTAATTAGACAACTAGTTAGACATACTCAGATTAATTATTAATTAACAACTAGTGAAACATGCTGAGATTAGTTATTTAACGACTGGTTAATTAAACATGCTTAAATCTAATTAATTACTCTAGTTAAGTTAATTAATACGCTTAAGTAATAATTAACATGCTTAAGTTAATTAACATGCTTAAGTTAATTAATTTCTCTAGTTAAGTTAATTGATATGCTTAAGTAATAATTAACATGCTTAAAGTAATTAACATGCTTTAGTCTAATCAACATGGTTCAGGGAGATTAACATGCTCAAGAAAGATTACATTTATTATTCTAGTTAGTTGTTCTAGTCATTGCTCAATGAAATTTATAACATGCTCATGAAAGATTTCAATTATTAGTTATCCTAGTAAATAAACATGTAAGGTTTAGTGGAGTCTAGTGTGATAAACATGACTTCATTCTAATTTAATTATGCATGCTCAGGTTTAGTAAACTATAGTTTATAATTAACACAAGGAAAACAATAACACATCGCTACAGAAGGAAAGATAAAAACACGCAATTGAATCTCTTAGTTCATTCATACTTAGTTTATTATTTGTTCATCTTCTCTATTATTCTCTAATAAAGTAAAGCATCAATCGTAGAAGTTACAATAAATGAAATTGTATAAAAAGCTAATATACAGAATGTTAACAAAGATTAATTGATTACTTAGTTAAACATGCTCGGATTGATTATTAATTAGACAACTAGTTAGACATACTCAGATTAATTATTAATTAACAACTAGTGAAACATGCTGAGATTAGTTATTTAATTAAACATGCTTAAATCTAATTAATTACTCTAGTTAAGTTAATTAATACGCTTAAGTAATAATTAACATGCTTAAGTTAATTAACATGCTTAAGTTAATTAATTTCTCTAGTTAAGTTAATTGATATGCTTAAGTAATAATTAACATGCTTAAAGTAATTAACATGCTTTAGTCTAATCAACATGGTTCAGGGAGATTATAAACACCGATTAATTAGTTCACATGTTTAGATTAACAAATTAGTTTGCATGCTTAGATTAAATAATTTATCTACCTAGTTGATCTAGTTTATGTAGGATTTCCTTTTCCACTAATTCTCCCTTTCTTATTTCCCAAAATTGGGGTAGAGTCTCCCCTATTTCTACACTCCCCCAAAGCTATAAATCCTGCATAAAAATCCCAAAAAGTTCTAAAATAGTTTATTCATTCATCCAAAATCTAAAATCGCAGTTCTAGAAAATTCACTTATATCAGGGTAAACATCCAAAATACCAATTACTTAGTTGCCAAGTCTACTTAGTCCACTAGTCCACTAGTCCCTACATATTATTTCATAACAATTCATTTATCGAATAGAATAAGGAATTATGTATTAGGAAAGTATTAGGAAGTATACTTACAATGGATGAAGTATTTTCCACGTCGAGGCTTGTGCATGCAGGTAGGCTATAGTATCAGTTTGACTTTTATAAAAATTGTTTTATTCAACAAAACGTATCAGAGCTCGGTTTTAATACGCAGTAAAGCAAAACAAATTCGCTTTGATACCAACTGTAACGACCAAGTTTTTCGTTTTACTTTAAAAATTCACTAAATTCAAAACTTCTTTTAAAAACCTTTCAAAGATAATATTAGAGTGCGAAACCGGACCGTTAAAACCTTTTTTTTTTGTCAAAACATAGCGGAAGTAGCTGTAAAATCTTTTATGAAAACGTAACGGATTTATTAAATATTGCGAAAGCGTAAAAATATTAAAGGAATACTAAACAATTAAATATTGCGATTAAATACAATTTAATTACAACCGTTATCTCTTCTACTCTCTTTAGCCTGGCCAGCCACGAGTCCCTCGGGTGCAAATCCTTCATCCATGCTTTTTGATCTATTAGTTGTCTCCTCGTATAAGTACCTACATCTACACCACAAGTAAACTGTAAGCTCAAAGGCTTAGTAAGGAAAAGAGTTTATGCAATATGATATGCCTCTCTTTAGTCCTTTTTGGAATGGGGGCCACCAAAACCAATCCTTTTCATTAAGTCGTTGGTTCTTTCCTTTACTTGTACATCGAGCTAGAGATTGGAGGACCCGTATGGAATGGTATAGTTAGTCGGACCTAATCTCCTGTGTGCAACTAAGTCCCCATTTTCGACTAGGCTTGGGGCTTCGCCCAGCTGCCAAACTAGATCCGCTACCCATCTGCCCCCAACTCCCTTTTTGTTCTTTTTCTTCATTTTCTTTGTTTTACCTCACATAATCCAATTGTGGGTACCACCACCAAGGTGACACTACCTATTGGTTTCTATTAACATGATGCATGACGATACATTCTCAAACTAACATGATGAATGATTTATTATAAAATAACATTAACAATAATTGATTTGAGCATAAAAAATAAAGTAATTGAAAACAAACTATAATTGAAGTCGCTTGTATAATGAATAACAGTAATTGAAAGCACACAACCAAGGACCATTATAATATCGAAGTGAAAACAACGAACAACATAAGGGAATTAAGCAACAAACATTAAGGAAATTAAATAGAAATCCATTAAAGGAATACGGAAATTAAGCGTGCTTATCGGAACAATATACAATGAATTATAACATGTTTGCACTTATATAACACATCAATAACAAAACAGAAATTGGAACATACTATTAATTAACATGCTAGTTATCATATTTGATTTACATGCTCAAGAAAAATTACATTTATTATTCTAGATAGGTATTCTAGTCATTTAACTTAGCAAGTTAAATATGCTCAATGAAATTTATAACATGCTCATGAAAGATTTCAATTATTAGTTATCCTAGTAAATAAACATGCTCAGGTTTATGGAGTCTAGTGTGATAAACATGACTTCATTCTAATTTAACTATGCATGCTCAGATTTAGTAAACTATAGTTTATAATTAACATAAGGAAAACAATAACACATTGCTACAGAAGGAAAGATAAGAACATTGCAATTGAAACTCTTAGTTCGTTCAAACTTAGTTTATTATTCGTTCATCTTCTCTTCTCTAATAAAATAAAGCATCAATCGTAGAAGTTAGAATAAATGATATTGTATAAAAAGATAATATACAGAATGTTAACGAAGATTAATTGATTACTTGGTTAAACATGCTAGGATTGATTATTAATTAGACAATTAGTTAGATATACTCAGATTAATTATTAATTAACAACTAGTTAAACATGCTGAGATTAGTTATTTAACGAATGGTTAATTAAACATGTTCAAGTCTAATTAATTACTCTAGTTAAGTTAATTAATACACTTAAATAATAATTAACATGCTTAAGTTAATTAATTACTCAAGTTTTAAGTTAATTAATATGCTTAAGTAATAATTAACATGCTTAAGTCTAATCAACATGTTTAAGGGAGATTATAAACACCGATTAATTAGTTCACATGTTTAGATTAACTAATTAGTTCGCATGCTTAGATTAATTAATAGATTAGTTAAACTATGATAAATTAATTAACATGCTCCAGATTAATAACTTAGTTCATTATCACAAATATTGATACAAGTTCTAAGTGATTAAGATGCTCAGGATTCTAGTTAATTAGAAATTCGACAGGCTCAACTATATATGCATTGAATGAAGGAAGTGACAGTTTATAATTAACACGGGGATAATTAAGCTAAATACAACAGAATATGACAGCAAGTAAAACTATAAGCTAAATACAGCAGAATATCACAAGTAGTTTATCATTCCTTAAACCTTCAATAAACATTCATCACGTTTAACCATTTCATTTCCCTAAGCATTCTCTAAGCATTTTCATTCTCATATTTGCAATAAATAAATTACAGGAAACCAACAGCAGTAAAATCAACTAGTACCAGAAACTAATAGTAGAAATAAACCAAGAATAGAAACTAACAGCAGAATCAACCAAGAATAACTCAACTCACACACACTACTTGTGGGTAGGGCCTCTACTAACCAAGACTCTACCCGATTCTTACCTCAATTCTTTATTGCGCGTTAGCACTTCATCATTATCATTTTCTTTCCTTTTCCAATAACAGCATGCAGGGAAACTCTTGGCTCAACCAACCCAAAGGAAAACCATTTGAGAGCTTGCCTCCAGCACACACTGCCCTCCCACAGTTTTCTTCTCCATTTTTCTCCAGTAGCACGCAGCTCCCAGCCTTCCTCCTCTCTCAACTCTACCATCTAGAGAGCATAATGCTCTTCACTCAGTTCCCTCAAGCCTTCACTCTCCCTCATAGTCTTTATTCTCCAACCACCGACAGCATTCCCACAAATTCTATCCAGTTGTACGGAGTGTTCCCCACTATGCAAATTCATTCCTCCATAATTGACAGTGCACAATCCAACTGGAAAGGAAGGCCAACATGGAAGATCCTTCTCGGCAAGCACGATTCAACCCGAGCCGGGTCAAACCAGAATCGCTTGGACCCGAGTAGGAGCATCCCGATCGTAGCCCAACCTTATCCCCTGCCCATCCCAAAATCCCCAAATTTGCCCCCTGCAATCGCACCGCCAGCCAATGCCTGATCAACAACACTTAAAGGAGGAGGAAGACTCGGCCAAACATGCCTCCAATAGTTGTCAGAAAATATATCCAGCAGGAGCTTCGATTCCGAGCCCTAGCCGCAACCCTCGACGCCATCTAGCTACTCGTACTCACGCCGCACAACGCCTCTCTGCCACGAAGAACCCTCCCGAGTGCCGAGCTCCAAGCCTCACGCGTTGTCTCTCTTTGTTGAACCTGAGCGCTCGTTCTCCCTCTCCCTGTCGATCTCTCTCCCTTTTTTCACTCTACTCTTCCCCCTTTCTATTTTTCTGAAGAATGGCCATGGCCAAACCAAATTTCCCCTTCTCTTTTGCCTCAAAACCAAACCGACCATTAGTGAACCGGGTCGAACCAAACACCAAACCAACCCGACATCTTCCCCCTTTTTAATTATATTTTCATTTATTTATTCAATTCCAATTAATTCTAATTCCTCAATTAATCCAATAAATCTCATTTTATTCTTCTTCCAAATTAATTCTTAATTATCATCCGATAAATTTCCCTTAATAATAATCTAACAAATACATCCTTGGTAATACTCTGATAATTATCCAATTAATCCAAATATCCCAAATTACTTTTCAATTATCTTTATTAAATTACGACATAAAAAGTTGGGGTATTATAAAAATCGCACACAGCAGCGAAGAGGAGAGAAAGAGAGAGAAAAGTGTGGGGAAATTGAGGGAAATTGTGGGAGAATTTGCAAGGAAGCGGGAGCAGTTTTTACGTCCAGTTCGGGAGGAGAAAATTGGAAGGAGCAATTAGTGAGGAAAGTTCTTCAAGAGGTAAGAAATAGGATGCGGTGGCCAGTGGAGGCCTTGCATCACGAGATTTTATGTTTTCACTTACTTTAAATTGTTATTGAAAATACTATTGGAATTATTAATATAAATTAATGATAAAATAAATGTTGATAATATCATTGGAATTAATCATGAAAATTATCATTAAAATAATGTTAACATAATCACGGAGAATATTGTTATAATTAATACATGAAGTAACAAAGAAAATACTTGAATGTAAAAATGAATAAAGATATATAAACTGCCTTAATTTCATATATGGATTGTTGTATTGCTTTTAAATTCATTATATTATTTTGAACTATACATGCATCATGATAGGGCTTATGAAACTATTGACATATTCATAGCATATTAATAAATGAACCAATAAATGTAAATAGGTGTATGAGAATTGTGGTGACACCCCTAATAGATGTATCTCACTCGTCCGAGTGATGGTTAAACCACAAGATTGTATAATGGATCCAACTTCCCTAGACTGATGAATCTCATACATTTGGACTGTTAAGTGAAACTAAAATGGCATGAAGAGGGGATGAGTTCTTCTTTAAAATGACTGCATAAGCATTGCATAGTTTATGCATACATTCTATTTCTTGCTGAGTTTCAGCTCATGGTATTACCTGTGATGTAGGTAATAAACTTAATATTATCAATGTGGAAGATGACGCAATGCCAGATGAAATCTTGAGTTATCAATTGGAGTAGACATGATGAGTAAGGGCTCAAGTAAAATTGGTTATTTTAAATTATGATTTTACTCAATAAAGGGTTTGTATAATATGGACTACATTTTAAATTGCTTAAAATTATTATTTGAATTTATTCCGCTAATTTACTCTCATTTCCTACTTAACACACGTTTTGAAAAGATTAAAAGAAAATTTTAAATTTTCCATAAAAATTGAAAGAAATAAAAATGGTTTTTTATAACTCGAGGTGTTACATATAAACCATGTATTTTCAACTCTTACAAGCGATGTGGGATTATGCATCTCCACTGATATGGACCAAATCCACATCTGGGTCATTCCTAGACTTCACAGGGCAGACTACCACATGCTTGCTTAAAGTAGGGATTTTTTTTTTATGTATGACATCTCATTATTTTATTGGAGCATGCATATTTTTTTTCATTGATAATCTTTGTTGAGTATATGAAGTTTGATAGACTCGTGAAGGAGTTCTATTTTCTGTGCGCACATTTGATTGTTGGAGGATGTGTTTGTTTGTGTTAAATAAAGTAATAAGATAGCTAATGGTGTCGTGACCCTGGACGTAAAACCCTAAACATGATTAGGATCTTATTTTTGTTGATTAAGCGATCGCTGAGTATCGCCCTTACTTTTTATGTCTTTGGCATGATGTGCTCAGAGTCCGTCAATGACTCCATTTTCATTGAGTTTTTCATAATGTATGATAGAGCTTATTTTCTTTATATACCACACTATATTGAAGTGTTTTAGTGTTTGTTCTACTAGTTATTTTATAACTTTCTTTAATCTCAGATGTTTTATATGGCATGCTCTCAATTTTATTTTATTTTTTATTTTAACATGGTACATAAAACTTTACCCCTATTGAGTTTAGTCGACTCACCTCAATGACTTTTTCTTCGGTTATTACTTTGGAAGATTCTCAGTTGCTAATGCAGTGTTGAGCTTGGTGAATTATTATTTTACTTCAATATTTTTTTTATTTTGAGAGTTTCTAGTGAGGTTAGATCTTGTTTAAAACTAGTGTTAAAATTTTACTACTTCTCTTTTTATTTATGGCACATTTAGTTTGGACTTATATTATCGCATTATCTTAGATGATACTAATGGACATTTATTTTATCCTATTTGATTTTAGCCTTGGTCACTTTATTTTTATTTAAGTCTTTCTCTATTTGTTAAGTAAATATGTTTAAGAGTTGGGTGACTCAGTTTTTTTTTTTTAGGCTGATCGTTTCCGATTCATTCTCGAGTCCTTTTTGTGGCGTGACATCAGCTATAGCAATTTGAAGTTTACCATCAATTTATCCATTAAAGGCATCATGTTCATACCACACTTTTTATTTATTAGATGTTTCAACCCAATTTTTAATTCTTTCGATTTCTTTTCCAAAGATTTCATACTTTGTCAAGGGGTTAACAAATTTCGAAATTGGATTAGAAATCAAGAAATAGTACAAAAATCAAGTTAAACACTTGATTAAATAGAAAACGTAATATGCATGTATTGAATTTGATAGATAAGTTAATGACAAGATCAAAATTATTGAGAGTTTAAAAATGAGATGTTTATCTGGCAAAAACAATACTTTAAGCTTTAATTTATATATGACTTCAAATTCTAGGGTGTAATCTGCCTTTTTATTTTAAAAAAATGATAGAATATACAACTTTGAGCCAAAATAGTTGGGAGAGTCGTTAGTCATGTCCTCCCATCAACTTTCTTTCTTTCGTCAAGCCAAGCTCTCTCCTTTTCATCATCGAGTGTCCTAAACCAACATCTTTTCCACACAAATCATTAGTTTTGATTAAACCCTAACACTTTTTTTTTACTTCTATTTTGTTTCTCTTTCTTGGGCAACAAAATTATTGTTCTTTTGCATGAATTTATGAACTTAGTTAATGGGTTTGAATTGTTGTACTGCTCTTACTTGGTGATGAAAAATGTTTTCATATTTATGTGGATGGATCTAAATTCTAAAAGATGAGTCGAATGACAGTAGAATGGATGAATGAGATTCGATTCACCATCAATCTACACTATGCAAGGGCTAATGAGTGTAATGAGTTGAGTGGCCGTCTCCTATGAGAACACAAAAAACTTGTTATTCCCATCAATCCATTATTTCATAGTAAATCTTTTATCCTCTCTGCACATGTCATTCCTATCCATGAGAACCTTTTCTTTTCTTCACTTTCACTACGTAGTTTTTTTATTTGGGCCCATTGGAGTTTATGTTGTGTTTTAGGCCTCCACATCTGCTTGTTCTAAAAAGGACTCGAGATAAAACAAGAAATGACTCAACCCAAAAATGAGTCAATTTGTCTAAATCTTTAACTTATTCACTTAACAAGCAGCAAAAAATTTAAATGATCAAGAAAATCCAAAGCCCAAATAGAATGGACTAAAACCATGGTTCGATAGTAATATTAAAGATAGTGCAATAACACAAGTCCATAAAAAAATCATGTGTCAAAAAGTATAGAGAAGATTAAAAAGATATTATATTTGAAGTAATAACTCTAACGAGTCCAACCTCACTAAATGTTTCTAAAAAATGAAATAAAGTTATTAAAATTCACCAAGCTCACTCCTATTTTGGCAACTAAGGATCTTCCACACTAAATTTTGAAAAGAGAGAGAGACATATGGGGTGAGTGGACAATATAATTTAAAAAAAAATATGAGATTATAACGAGTTAAATTAGGCTATGCAGTATCAAATAAAATACAATAAGGTAAATTTTCAAAGCAACCCATTATAAGTGTGGTATATAATATAAAATAACTCACCACTATAAATTTCAGTGAAAATGGAGTCATTCAATGACTTTAAACATGCCATGTCACCAACAGCAACAATAACGGCGATACTCGGTGATCGCAACAACTACAAATGACCCTAACCATGTTTAGGGTTTTGCGTTCAGAGACACGACACATACAACTCTCCCTACTCTAGTTAACAATAACAATCAAACACATTCTCCAACTGTCGAATGTGCGTAAGGAAAAACATGACCCTTACATGGGTCATTCAAATTTGATTCACATGATCAAGTTGTTCAATAAAATTAAATGTGCATAATCAATCTAAATGTGTCCAGTGGAAATAAGTACAGATAATATGGAAAGTTGATGAGCCACCAAAATGGTCCGTCACTTTTATATGAGAGTGTATCTCAAAATAAGTTTCTAGAAAATAGTGCAATGCTAGACATAAAATAAATCTTTATATTAAATGTGTCTACCAATAGCCAAGTCAAAGCCCAAGTAAATGAGAATCTAACCGGTCCAAATTTCTTGCTAATCCATTGAACCTATTAAAGTATAAATATCCTAATCAATTCACTTTTCTAACCTTTAAAGATTCATTGGAACCCATAATCGATATATGAACCAACTCAAGGAGCTTATGGAAAAATCTAAAAAAATTCCAACTTTTAAAATCCAGTCTGAATGATCTCAGAGATGCCCAATTGACCTGACCGGTTTTCCTTGAAAGTAGTCCAGTCAAACGCTTATCAAGCATTTGATTGATGACAAACCGGGTCTGATCAACCATAGACAAGGTTGGTTGACTGATTCTAGGATGAACACTAGCTCTTCGAACGTCGTTCACTCTTCCATAAATTTAGTCGACTGTAGACTAAGTTTGTTTGATTGAGGAAACTAATTCTAGGATGGATGTCCACTCATTGAACGTCATCCACACTGAATGCTTTGGTCAATCAGCTTTGAACCCCAATCGACTGTTGCATCATGATACCACCTTGATATTCTGAAAAACTCTGACTTTCCATCAAAATTTCCAACTTCTATGCTTCATAATAATTCCAAAAATTAATTTACATCAATATCATGCAAAATTTCAACCCTTTTAACTACCAATTTTTATTCCCCAAATCTAAAGCCACATTTTTGTACAAACAATCACAAAAATGGTAATCAAAGAGAAAAAGGATGGAGTTCGCTTTACCTTAAGATCCAAAAATTCAAAGCTAGGATTGTGAAACTAAGAGTTTTTCATTCACCAAACAACTTACTCCACAATACCACTTAATGATTCACAGAAAACTTTTTTGATGGGAAGAGGAAAAGAATGGGTATATCAGAATCTTGATAGTTCAAAATACACTGAAGAAAAGAGAAAATTTATTATATTGAAAGATGAGAAGGAAAAATTCAATGTTTCAACAAGGTTTGTGGAATTGAATCTGGTTCTCTCCCTTCTTTTGACGCCAAACATTGCTCCTTCATAGAATGGAGAAAAATATGTTGGTACCCATAAACATAAAAAAGAAACAAAATCGTGGGTATCAGTAACTCCCACTTTAAATCTCAGAAGTAAATGGCTAAATTAAATTTAATTAAGATTTTTTCTTCATTAAATTCTAGTTGCTATTACATTATTTCCTACTTAGGAAATTTCATCTCCAAAAGTTAGAACAACTTCGAACGTTCTGTCAAATATGTGAGGGTATTTTGCTGCCATTTCTGAGTCAATTTCTCATGTAGCTTCTCTTTCGCTATGGTTCTTCAATTGAACTTGAATAAAAGGAATCTCAGGATGACACCGGACTTTGATGTCACAGTTCAATATCCTTTTGGGCTATTTCTCATAAGAAATATCCTCTTGGATAGGCATATCGGTTGCGGAGATGACATGTGATGGTTCTGAAACATAGTTCCTCAACATTAATATGCGAAAATGTTATGAACATAGTTCAAATGTGGCGATTAATCCAATCGATAAATGTATGAACCAACATGTTCAGTAATCCGAAAAGGGCTAATATATATGGGAGCAAATTTGCCATTCACACCAAAGTGACTAACACCTCAATGTGGTCAAACCTTAAAAAACATGAAGTTATCAACCTAAAACTAAACTTCTCTCCTTAGAAGGTTTACATAATTTTTCTAAGTCTCTTTTTAGTAACTTGGACTTTCTCAGACGTCTCTTGAATCAAATTAGAACCAAGGGTTACTTGCTCCTCGACCATAACCCAACATAAGGGTGATCTATAGGGTCATCCATATAATGCTTCATACGGCAAAATCTCAATACTAGTCTAATAATTGTTGTTATAAACAAACTCGACAAGAGGCAAGTGGCTCATCCAACTATCTCCAAAATTTAGAACACACGACCTTAACATATCCTCTAGAATTTGAATATGTAATATCCCGTGTTCCATTTTATCTATCATTTAACCGTATAAAAATTTTTCTTTAAAATTATATGAGGGAAAATCAGAGTTAAAAAAAGCGGAAGACTTTTGGAACGTTAAAACATACAATAACACAATTTAAGGCGGTTTTTAAGCAAACAACATTAATACTTAAAATTATTTAAAACATTTGTCACAACGAAAATAAACCAATTAAAATCTCTAAAATATTCTATTTCCATGAGCCATAACCTCCAAGGTCATTACGCCAACAACACAAAGAGCTCAACAACGCCATACTCCATCAGTTGCATCCTCTACCAACTTTATCCAATCATAGGCTCCTTACTTATATCACAAGACTTAAACTATGAGCTTAAAGTTCAGTAAGCAATATAAATAATGTTTTGCTCATACTCTTTATAAAAGCAAATATAGTTTTTGTTTTCATTTTCCTTTAGCTTTATCTTTACCAATGTTGGAAATGTCAACTTAACAAGGTAGAGTAGCACCTAATGACCCGCACAGGCAACTAACTCAAGAACTCATACCTCACAACATCTATTTACATTTATTCACGTGTATTCCATTTCCATTTAGTTCCAATTACCCATCCAGACGTTATAGATGTCAACTTGACAAGGTAGAGTAGCACCTAATGACCTGCATGGGGCAGCCACTAAAGAACCCACATCTCATCACAATTATTTATGTTTATTTAATTTATTCCATTTACATTTTCAAAACAATGAATAAAACATTTTTTTGTACATTTTATGAAAACATGATGAATGCATATGATCGCATACAAATCTATCATGCATATCCTCAATTAAACCTTAAAGCATGATCAAAATCCTTAATTTAACGAACTGAACTTAAATCTAATAAACATAACATCAAGCATCAAGCAGTCTGCAATACATCCTCGAATAATAGCAATATTAACAACCTAAGTTTCTAGTAAACACAGTCATCATTCAAATCCCTATACTCTAGTGATGTATGCCAAATGGCAACAAACATGCAATATCACTTATCTAGAATCCTTAGAGAGTTTAGCACTTAAAATTTTTCATTCTCAATACCTTCAAAATCATATAGCTATTCATCAACAACACTTCAATAGTGAACAATTGGCAGAGTCCTAACTCCTAACTATAGGCAATAACAAACTCAACCTCAATTCCATAATCTCAAGATCCAACTTAATCACTTAACACCCAAAAATCTAACTTAATCACTTAACAGCTCTCAACAACAAAATGAACAGCAGCATTGCTTAGCAAATACTGTACATTCAATTTATCTAACATAAACAATCTGCCAATAAAATTTCATTCACAAAACATAAACCTTTAATTAATAGAGATCATAAAAATCATCCAATAGACAGTGCTTAAGCCCTCAACAACTTATATTAAGGCAGTAACGAAGGTAAGAGTCAAACCCAAATTAGCATTTGTCCATGTAGTGATCAATAGAATAAAACTCACTCAACAATTACCATCTTAAACACAAAACAACATTTGTCCATGTAGCAATCAACATAATTAAACTCACTCAACAATTACCATCTTCAACACAGAACAACATTTTTCTATGTAGTGATCAATAGAATGAAACTCACTCAACAATTACCATATTCAACACATAACGTATCATGAAGCAAAACAACGAATCATTTTTCAGACATGTATCTAACAATAAAACAAGACGAAAACACCTTAACACCATCAAGAAATCATGTGTGAAAGTTTGCTACCTGAAGAACCCAAGAGATGAGAGAAACTTGAATCTCCAAAGACTCTTTTCCTTTCAAAGCTCTACTTTCACTTTCTCACAACTCTCCCTCACGATTCTTTCTCTCTCTCACACCTTCGGACTGCTTCTCCCCTTTCTTTATTTCAGACCTTCTCTCTAAATTCTATCTCCTTTTCTCTCTAAAATCATAGCAGTTCACCGGTCATCCTCCCAAATCCTTTTGTTTCTTTGGTGTTTATAATCCATATGTCACACCCATTCAACATCCAACTAAAGGAGAAAGGAAGATTAGAGTGACGCTTAATATCCATGAAGTGCCAACTAACGTTTTCCTCCACTCAAAGTATAGGCCCTTACAGTTCCAGGCAACTTTTCATTCTTCCCAGTCGATCACCTTCTTACAATGATCAACCGCATTTCAAGTAGTCATGGCCACGATCGATTGTTATACCCCGATGATCAACGACAAATTTGACTTCTCTAGAAATACCAGTCGATCATTGCCTTTGTGGATGATCGACCGCTGCTAAAATTGCTACACTCTATAAAGGTTTTTCCTTGAAGCCAGTTGATCACCTTCCTTAATCTCGAAGGAACAACATGAAGAAAAACGATGTTCTCAATATACAATTTGCTTAGCTTCATCAAATAGAAATCTAGTCTGACCAGAAAAAAATGAGCTGATTTTGTTAATCGATCAACAATTACCGATACTTCATCTAAACTCTGTGTAGTCCAAGGCAAGTGAGTGACAAAATCATTCTTTCTCATTTCCATTCAGGATAGGTAAGGCTGCTAGTCTCTAATGTTCAGCTTTAACCTGCTGACATGTCAAACACTTAATGTAACATCCCGTGTCGTAAAATCTTTTTTCTTGCCAATTTTTTAAATCCATTTAAATCATGTCAAAATTGTGCCTTTCAAACTATAAAACTGAAGTCGTAAATAAATTTCATTTAAAAATATGAATGTCGTAAAACCCAACATAAAATAAATATAAATATTCGTAAAATATTTTAACTTAAATCTAAACAATTAAAAGTATAATTAAAATAAAAAGCCTTTCTTTTTCACTTCGTTTTCCTCAAGTCCTCACTCACACGTAAATGTTTCTTTGACAATGTCTTAGCTTCACCCATGAGAATTCTCAATTAACTGCGATCCTCATTAATTCACATCCTCAGGTTCATTAGTAAATTCATCATAACCTACATCACAAAGTTCACCTATGAGTCTAACGCTTAGTAAGAGATGCATATGAAACATGACTATGAGATACAACATTCTTTTCTCTATCTTTCCGTTATAGTCTAGTCATTGTGAGTAATTCAATTTAAGGGAGAGAGTGATACCATTAGGTCAATATCATGAAGGGCAGCCAACTCGAACCCTGTCCACAATGACTATTTATGTATATTCAATCTATCTTTTAGTTTTTCATTCTTTCTTATCTTTCTTAATGAAAATTTTTTACATGATGCATGAAACAGACACGTGATTCATAATAATAATCTAACATGCATGAACATAATTCATAATAGTAGTAAGCATATTCTCGATCAATGTCTAAACCTAGATAGTAAGCAATAAACAATAAACATATTTTCGATCAACGTCTCAACATAAATATTAACTAAACAATACTTATATTTTCAATCAACAGCCCATAGGCATCACAACATAATATTATCAGAACTTTACCTTATCCTAGCACTTTATAATGTAGGACAAAGGCTAAACACAAGCAAATATCACTTACCTGAAGTTCTTATTGAAGTCTATTTGGATAAATCCTTTCTTCTAACTGATTACTTCCCTTGAAAAGGAAAAAAGAAGAATTGGGTTACTAAAAGAAAAGGATGAAACTTTTAACACTCTGTTTAAATGATTTTAAAATAGTTTCATGGTTTTCATCCTTTTCATCACTATTGCCCTTCCCAAAAACTCAAAGCCTTAACTGTAAAAGACCTACCTTCAGAAGCTTGATAGAGAATTCTTCCAGACCTTACAGCTCAAGAGTGATTAGGGTTTCGATCCAATCCTTTATATTTATAAACCCATAATCTATAAATCCCATTGAATAAAATACTACAAAAGATGCATCTTGAAATTTATCATTTCCTTATCAATCTAAGAAACGCTTCTGTAGGCATCATCTCATGGATCCTTCTTAATTTACCCACCGTTTGCTATGCAAAACAGACACTTATTCTTTAATGGATATCTCTCCAATAGACGCCATCGCTTTTTTGGATACCAACGTATCCACTGATTTAGTGTTCCTTATGGATCCTTGATCCAAACGTCTACTTTTCTATACCTTACTTATTCTATGTGGGCATGTTCCTTTCTATAGACGTGCTCATTATCCTAAAATGACGCCGTACATTCTACAGATACAAACACTTCTTGATAGGCCCTAAATATCAAATTGGCCAAATTGTAACTTAGGGCACTCGGCAATATCAATATGAGCACAAAATTTCAACAGAAGAGAACTTCACTTGCATAGTCGATTTGGGGCTCAAATTTATAGAATCACCAAATCACAATCTAAATAATAACACTTTCAAAAATCTGCTTCAAAATTGTTACACAAACGAAGTTGTGTAAGAGAGAACTCAGAAATCAGAATTGGAATTCGCAGAAAAATAGTTTTGTGCCTCTCTTAGCAAAACGGCCATAACTTAAAAATACGAATCCAAATTAAAAACTTCAAATCAGTAAATCACCATAATAGATAGGGAAAACTTTTCATGTCATAAAACAGCATGATGATTAAGGAAAATTGAACAGAAACAGATTACCAAGTTGGTCCGCTCCTCCCACACGACCGAGAGTAGCGAGTGAATTGAATCCTCCACAAAAGCACCACTCCACCTTGGTTTTGTAACGTTCTTCTACTTCCTCATGCCAATGACACCTTTAATTGAAGATTCTGGAGAAAATAGTGCCAACTCCCTCTCAAGAACGAACAAGAAATGTTGAGGAAGATGGTTTAGTGAGGGTTTTGCAGTTAAGCTAGCAGAACACCTATGGATAAGAGAGCACAGCTCTTTCACAAAATTTTCACAGAAAAAATGGGGTTTCAAAACTAAGATTAGGGTTCCATTAAGGAAGGCTAAATACTCCCCTAATGTCCATAAGAGAATATTAAAAAAATGCCCCTAAGTTTGCAAAAATTAGACATGGGGGCTCAGTTTATAAGTCCACCTGAGCACCTCATTTCAAAAAACCAATTCAACAAAATATATTCCCAAAAATAGCCATAATTCAACCAAGAAACTAAGTACCAATCACATGGGGATCAAGCATAACTATATCTAAGTAGTTTTGTTGGTCTCGTTCAACACAATCTCACCAAACTTGTGGGAATGCTCTCCCAATCGATTTGGAGTTGTAGGTTCCCAAGTGATGATATGCCGAAGGGCTTCTTTGTCATCATGTAATGGTTCCTCTTCAAGCTCCATCAATTTGGTGTTACCTACAAAATAGTAGCTCATTAGATAAGTAATGATCTTCTTGGCCCTAGAACGGGTGACAAGGCCTTGGGGTCCATCATCCTCCTCGGGTGATTCAGGATTTGTCCTCAAATCCAGAGGTTGCCTCGCATTCACGTTGGAAACTTCATCGTCTTCTCCCATGAATGGAGACAAGTCTTGAACATTAAAAGTGGTGGAAACTCCATAATCTTTTGGATGTTCCAACCGATAAGTGTTGTTGTTGATTCGTTCAAGTACTTTGAAAGGACTGTCCGCTCCAGGAAGTAACTTGCATTTTCGTTGCCCCGGAAATCTATCTTTCCACAAATTTAGCCACACCATATCCCCCTCTTCAAATATCACTTCCTTATGACCCCGGTTAGTGAATCTTGCATAGTCTAAAATTTTCTTCTCAATAGTCTTTCGTATGTTTTCATGAAGATCATTGACTCTCGCTGCTTTAGAGGCTCCATCCTCACTAATATACTCGTCCATGGGTAGTGGAATAAGATCCATTGGTGTAAGAGGATTGAACCCATATACAATCTCGAAGGGAGCGTGTTGAGTCGTTCGGTGCATACTTCTATTGTAGATGAACTCAATATAAGGCAGCTATAAATCCCAATCCACTATATGTTTGCTTAATATAGTTCTCAACAATGATCCCAAAGTGCAATTCATGACTTTGGTCTGGCCATCGGTTTGGAGGTGGACGGAAGTACTAAAAAGTAATCTAGTATGTAGTTTATTCTAGAGGGTTTTCCAAAAAGCACTTAGAAACTTGGTGTCACGATCAGAAACAATAGATTGAGGAACTCCATGTAATCTCACCACTTCTTTGAAGAATAAGTCTGCCACGTGGCTGACAATGTCAACTTCTTTGAAGAATAAGTCTACCACCATGATAGAATCTTTAGCTCTAGCGGTTTGAGGAATTCTTAAGATGAAGTCAACACTAACCTCCACCCACGGAAGGGTAGCTATAGGCAAGGGCATATATAATCCTTGCGGCAGAACACGACTTTTGGCCTTTTTGCATACGATAAAATGTTTAATAATTTGTTGGACATCCCTTTGAAGATGAGGCCAATGGAAGTGTTCATGGACGGCCTCCAAATTTCTTTTGTACCCAAAATGACTTGCTAGGCCCCCACAATGTGCTTCTCTCACAAGTGTTTCTCTAAGACTGCAAATAGGTATACAAATTCTTCCCCCTTTGAAAAGAATACCATCCACAATATAGAAGGGATGCTCGGACTTGTTCAAGTAGTGTTGATAGATAATTTCGAAGTCACCATCCTCTACATATAAATCTTTGATCCAATTAAAATCGAAGAGTCTTGTGTTCAATTCTGTCAATGAAGCATATCTTCTAGAAAGAGCATCTGCCACCTGATTTGTTTTTCCTTGTTTGTATTTTATGATGTAGGGATAACGGTCTAAAAATTCCACCCATTTTCCATGGTGATGATTCAACTTTCTTGGCTTCAGATGTGCTTGAGGGCCTGATGGTTAGAATGAATAATAAACTCCTTGGATATTAGATAGTGCTGCCATACTTCCAGAGCTCGGATAACTGCATAAAACTCTTTGTCATACGTTGTGTAGTTCAAATTAGATCCCTTTAACTTTGCACTGAAATATGTAATCTGTTTGCCTTCTTGCATGAGAACAGCTCCAATGCCCAATCCAGAGGCATCACACTCCACCTTGAAGACTTTGGTAAAATTCGGTAACATTAGCAATGGAGCATGGCACAATTTTTCTTTAATAGTGTTAAAGCTTGTTTGGAAAGGCACTGACCATATGAATTCTCTTCCCTTTTTAGTACAATCGGTGATAGGGGCCATAATTATGCTAAACCCCTTGACAAAATGCCTATAAAAGGAGGCTAATTCATGGAAACTCCTTACTTCAGAGATATTACGCGGAGTTGGCCACTCCTCAATGGCGTTAATCTTTGCATTATTCACCTCCATCCCTTCTTTAGTAATAATAAAACCCAAGAAGTACACCCTCTCTTGAGCAAAAGAGCACTTCTTAAGTTACTAAAAAGTTGTGCCGACCATAGAGTTTCAAATAGCGTTCGGAGATGGACTATATGTGTTAGCAGATCATGGCTATAAACAAGAATATTGTCGAAAAAAATGACGATAAACTTTCCTATGAAATCTCGTAAAAGATGGTGCATTACCATCATGAAGGTACTCGTAGCATTAGAGAGGCTGAAAGGCATAACCATCCACTCATAAAGGCCATACTTTGTCTTGAAGGCTGTTTTCCATTCATCCCCTTCTCGCATTTGAATCTGATGATAACCACTCTTAAAATCAATCTTAGAGATGATAGAAGCACTGCTGACTTCATCTAACATATCCTCCAAATGGGGTATGGGAAACTGGTATTTGATCGTAATCTGATTGATGGCTCTACTATCCACACACATGCACATGTAGCCATCTTTCTTAGGAACCAATAAAGAGGGTACGACACACAGACTAAGTGACTCACGGATATATCCTTTCTCGAGAAGCTTTGTGACTTGCTTATGTAGCTCTTTAGATTCTTCCAGATTAAATCTATAAGATGGTCGATTAGGTAATGCGGCCCTAGGCACTAGATCAATTTGATGCTTGATGCATCGAAGTGGTGGTAGGCCTTGAGGTAACTCTTCTAGGAGAAAATATTCGAACTCCTTGAGCACATGCAAAACAAAATCAAGTATAGCTTCCAATTCATCAACCCTTTCTTGAAACACCAATAAAATTAGAGGTCCCCCTTGCAGCAAAGCTTTCTCCAAACTTTTCTTAGACATGAACTAATTAGCTTCAGCTTTCCATTTATTCATGCACTCGTAGTCACGGGCTATTTGATTGGGTCAGAGGGGGGCTAAATTAATCATTTTCCTTTGAATTTGAATGATTAAAAGTTTGTAAAACAATCATGGATTGCCTTTCTATCAAATTGCCAAGGCCTTCCCAATAATAAATGACTTGCACTCATAGGCAAAACATCAAAGAGAGCTTCGTCTTCGTAACCTCCAATAGCAAATACTATTAAGACTTGTTTTGTAACTTTGATAGGATCCTTGTCATTAAACCAATTTAGCTTGAGGGTTCAGGTGAGGTGTGGTTCCAATCCCAATTTCTCAACAACTTCATGGAAAACAACATTAGTGCAACTCCCCCCATCTACGATCATTGAACAAAGTTTTCCTCCCACTTGACAACGGGTATGGAATATGGTTTCTCTTTGATTTTCCTCATCATGGTTTTGGAGAGTCATTGAGCTCTTCATTACAACTAGCAAAGGACCCTCTTGTGCATAAAAAGTTTCTTCCAATGCTTATTCTATAGAGCAAGAGGATTCTTCCTCTTCATCTTCACTAACAATCTCATTGGAATCTCCTCTTATTACCATGACAAATTTGTTGGGGCATTGAGAAGCAATGTGACCATGGCTGGGGCATTTAAAACATTGGATATCTCTTGATCAAGTTTTGGCACCATCACCACTGATTTTCTTTTCTTCAAAGCCCATATTCCCTTGAGATTTCATAGGGGAACTCTACTCATCACTTCTTGGAATCGGCTTGAAGGGCGTGGTGTTTTTTTTTTAAAATGGCCTAGTGCTATTCTCCTTTTGCTTCCCCTTTCTTTGTCTTTCATTTTTGAGAGCCAATTGAATAACATCATCCATAGTATTATAAGCTTGTAGTTCAACCAATCTCCAATCTCCCTTTGTAGGCAAATCTAGCAACAACTTGCTCCATTGGTTCTTCGATGGCACACCAGATCTTTAGAATTTCAAAATCTATCAAGTAATCTTCTATGGATTGAGTACCCTATTTGAGATTTTGAAGTTGAAGGAATAACTCTTGCTTGTAATGGGACGACACGAATTGTTTTTGCATGAAAGATTTCATAGTTTTCCAATTTCTTATTTCACCACCACCAACTTTCTCGGAGTAGTCATAACATTCAAAAACTCATTCCACTTTCTCAACCCAATCCAAGAAGTCATTGCCATTACTAGAATCCTTGAATGGAGGTATGGATACTTTTACATGCCTCAATTCATCTTTCTCTCTTGAGCTTCTTTTCAGATTCAATGAATTTTCATCATCGGATTCGTCATCCATTTCTTAAAATAAACTTTCACTTCGGCCTCTACAATCAATAGAAGTGCTAATCCTTCTTCTAGGCGTATGAGTCCTTGGTTCCCTCATATGTGCATTAGAAGGTTCCTCTTGTCTTTGCTGAAATTTTGGGAACATATCTTTCAATTCATCAAGTTGGTGTTGAAGGTCATTCTCGGCTTGTGTTTGATTTCTCTCGGCGGGTGGTGAACTTGTGTTAGGTATTGCCCCATCACGTTGGTGATAATTGGTGCCACTTCTAGTACTCATTATTTACACAATTAAAGTCACAAAGTTGCACACAAAAGCCAATTAAGGCTCTGATACCAAATGATAGGCTCCAAATATCAAATTGGCCAAATTGTAACTTATGCCACTCGACAATATCAATCTGAGCACGAAATTTCAACAGAAGAGAACATCACTTGCATACACGGTTTGGGACTCAAATTTACAGAATCACCAAATCACAATCCAAATAATAACACTTTCAAAAATCAGCTTCAAAATCATTACACAAAAGAAGTTGTGTAAGAGAGAACTCAGAAATCGGAATTGGAATTCGTGGAAAAACAGTTTTGCGCCTCTCTTAGCAAAACGACCATAACTTTAAAAATACGAATCCAAATTAAGAACTTCCAATCAGAAAATCACCATAACAGATAGGGCAAGCTTTTTGTGTCATAAAACAGCAGGATGCTTATGGAAAATGGGACAGAAATAGATTACCAAGTTGGTCCACTCCTCCCACACGGTCGAGAGTAGCGAGTGAATCGGTTCCTCCACAAAAGAACCACTCCACCTTGGTTTTGTAACATTCTTCTACTTTCTCAAGTCAATGACACCCTCAATTGAAGATGCTGGATAAAATAGTTCCAACTCCCTCTCAAGAACGAATAAGAAACATTGAGGAAGATGGTTTGGTGAGGGTTTTGCAGTTAAGCTAGCCGAACACCTAAGGATGAGAGAGCACAACTCTTTCACGAAATTTGCACAGAAAAAAAATGGGGTTTCAAAACTAAGATTAGGGTTCCATAAGGGAGGCTAAATATTCCCCTAATTCCCATAAGAGAATATTACAAAAATGACCCTAAGTTGGCAAAAATCGGGCATGAGGACTTGGTTTATAAGTCCACCCGAGCACCTCATTTCAACAATCCAATTCAACAAAATATAATACAAAGAGCAGCCATAATTCAACCAATAAACTAAGTACTAATCATGTGGGGATCAAACATAACTATATCTAAGTAGTGTTGTTTGTCTTGTTCAAAACAAGCTCACCAAACTTATGGGATTGCACTCCCAGTCGATTTGGAGTTGTAGGTTTCAAGTGATAATATGTGAAGGGGCTTCTTTGTCATCATGTAATGGTTCTTCTTTAAGCTCCATCAATTTGGTGTTACCAACAAAATAGTAGTTTATTAGATAAGCAATGATCTTCTTGGCCCTAGAACTGGTGACGGGGCCTTGGGGTGCATCACTTCCACAAATTCCAATGCTTCTATGAACACCTATGCTTTAGTGGATCCTAACACTTCTGCATGTCTACCAATCTCAATCAATCCTTTTCTAAACCAACAACCAATTTTTGATCCGCCTTTTTTTAAAGACAACATGCATTGCATGTGACTTTAGAACGTCTATCCCTTCATTGTGGTTGTTCATTCCATCTTGGTCTCCCTTTCATCCGATCTCATTATCTAAAGATCTACCTTTTATTTGCCTTATCTTCATTTCCTTATGCAGACACATTCTTTTCTACAAAGGCGAATGCTTTCATGGATACCAACACTTCCACGGATACTATTTATTCCTTCGCATTGTCCACCAATAGCCATCCTCCACATACACAATTCTTTCATGGACAACTCCCTTCCTTGGACATGTTCACTTCCGCAGTCCTCAACACTTCTGCGAGCACACTTACCCTAATGCATTACTCAATATTCTTTTCTAATTCTTTCACGCTCAGCTTTCCTTATTTAATCAATAATTCTCCCAAAAACATTTTTAGCTTATTCTTTCCAATTTTCTTTTTGTGCCTAGCTTTCTTAACTTCTTAATTCATTTAATAAATGTTATATTTTTATAAAATCTTTCACTCCAACTTCATAGTTCCATAACTTATTAAAAATTCTCATAAAAATGTAATTCCTTCACTGCACTATCTATAAATATAATTTTTCTATTATGACATTATTCATCCCACTTATTCTCCAAAATGTCACGTTACACACGAAATTGGTCATAGAAATTTTTGGGGTGTTACACTTAGATATAAAATTGGCTACATCCTTCTTCATACCAACCCATTAATATTGGTGCTTTAAATCATGATACATCTTGGTGTTACCAAGAGTTTTTGATTCTCCAAACAACTTCCTCCACAATACTGCTTAATGATTTCACAGAGAACCTTTCTATTTGGAAGAGAAAAATAATGGGTGTATCAGAACCCTAATAGTTTCAAATGCATAGAAGAAAGGAGAAAAATCATTACTTTCAAAGATTGAGAAGGAAAATTTTGGTTCTTCAATAGGGTCTGCATAATGGAATCTGGTTCTCTCTCTTCTTTAGACGCCAAGCATTGCTCCTTCACATAATGGAGAAAAATATGATGATACCACCAGCATAAAAACGAAACATAATCATGGGGATTAGTAATTGCCTCCTTAAATCAATAAAGTAAATGAACAAATTAAATTTAATTAAAATTTTACTATAATTAAATTTTGGCCGCTGTCACTGTGTCTATTTGTTTGGGAACTAAGATTAAACTTTTTAGATGGTCTATATTACACTTGTTACTATCTAGTGCTCATAATTGGAAAGAAAATGAGAAATTAATAAAACAAACTCTGAACTATTGGATTAGGAACATGTTTGTAAAACTTGTGATTTTTACATAATTTTAAATTTCTACGTGTAACTCTTTCGCATAATTTTTGGTCAAGCGTTGAGAGTTGACTTGTTTTGTTGCATAGCGACCACGTTTGATATTTGTTAGATTGTTTGGTGTTACTTGGTTTAATTCCTACACAATATTTTCTTTTGTTTATTATTATAAATCCTGCCTCATGTTGATCACTTTGTGGATCCTAATTCATGTTATTTGGGTTTGAGTTTAATTTTCTATTAAGACTTCCACTTCTCCCTAGCCTTGGGTTGAGTGATTGTGTTCTCTATGAGGATTGGGTTGCCTGACCCGGCGATTCTGTTAGGTTCGCCTCTGAGTCATGATAGAATTTTATGATATCAAAGTACAATGTTCCACTTTTTCTGGGAGTGATCACTTGAGAAATAGATAGTGTAATGTTTTAGTCATGTGTTTACTGTGCAAGAAATTGTCCAACACCTAGTCAAGTTTTTGAATGAGTCAAGATCCTGCTTGGAAGGCATCTTGGGGTCGTCTGCTGAATTATAACCCATCTTTTCCCTATCCACGTGAGTATTTGGTATGTTCCATAGATCATTAGGAGGAACTCTTTGGTTTTGAGCTTAATTTTATGTTAAGACTTCCGTTTCTTCCTAGCCTTGAGTTGGGTGATCAGTTCTCTATGAGATTCAGGTCGCCTGACCTGGCGATTCTGTTAGGCTCGTCTATGGGTCGTGACAAAGTCAAACCTTAAAGTAATTTAACAAACAACTAAAATATTGAACTATGTGAAATGAAGAAGACAAACCTTGTTGTTATGTTTTTCGTTAAAAATTTAAATTTTTTATAATAATCTACCAAGTATCTACTGGAGAAAGTATTTTTCACAGTGAAAACGTGTCTTCCACTGCGAAACACTAATTTCTGCAACAAAAATGATATTTTCTACAACAAATACTTGGCTTCCACTGTAGAATATTAGTTTCCACAACACAACCTGAGGGTGAAGCACGACCCCAACTTGAAGTACAACCTAAACCTCAACTTCAAGCATGACCAATATCTTAATTGCTCTATTTCTATCCTATAACCAATTGTTTCTACTCACCGATTTTCAAGACTAAGTCGACAAACGATAGGTACAAAGCTGATATTAAAAATCGTTCGATTATTCTTGTATCTAGAATAGTATATTTTGATACATTGATTGATATGACAATAGAAGACACTTTTCCGCTAAGAAAACTAAGATTTTGTAGTGGAAGGCAAGTATCCGTTGCAGAATTACTCTTTCGCCAACAGAAAATACCCTTTTTGTAGCGGATATTTGCCTTCTGCTGAGGAAAACAAGTCATTGGAATAAAATTGTCACAATCCATCATCAAGTCTAACAAAAATGCTGAGTTCAACAACTCAATTCTCGAAGAGAATCTGATCATCCAGCCCAAGGCTTGGTTCGTGGCGGAAGACTTGAAAATTAATCGAAGTCATAGTCCACATGAGATGAACCTAGGTTCACATAATGATCATGAGAAAATAATAGCTTAAACCAAGTTTAATATTGTTCATACAATCCAATAGTTCAAACAACAACCAAAAGTCATGATACAAACCCAAATCTCAAATGGTTCTCACAAGGGAATGCAACTAAACACTCGAAAGGAAAAGGGGTAAAACGGAAAATATCTTTAGCTGGCAATCTAAATCTAACCCACCTTTCCTTTAATTGGAGGGAAGAGGTTGTTGGGGTGAGTGACTAACTTAGTAAGAAATGTATAATAAAATTGGTTTTTTATTTTCTTGTCCAAACCATGATCAAACATCACATACCGTGCATGGGTTAAAAACCATTTACAAACATTATTTATCATCAAAACAAGCTCCACGAGCCACCGATGAGGCAATCATCAAAACATTGATGAATACATAGCCAACTATAAGAAACTAAGCCTTCATCATTTTTCGTCAGTTAATACGAGGATCCGTGAAAAAAGAGGGTCACACAAGAACCCCTCTTATACAAACACATAGAAAGGCAGTAGTCCAAAGATGGCAACGCCTCATGAGCCCAGAGGAAAGTACCGTGAGTGAGATTTGAAAATCTAGCATCTCACTGGGGATGTCGGTGAACAAGTTAGCAATGACACAACGTAAATCATATACGTCATGATCAAATTTAGGAATTTGAAACCAAAGGACTGCATCAACATTACCTGATTACCCATCTTCACACAGCGAACAAACAAAACATCTTCACACAGTAGAAGATGTATCAGAGTATCTTTATGTTACTTTGACATCGAGACCTTTCAAAGTATCAAAAGGTGCCACCTCCCGTACTTGAATCATATCACACCATGTAAACCATGCACATAAAGTAAAAGCGTAGAACTCACGTACATGCGTAGTATAAAAATTGACATGCAGTCGAATAGTCCCTGTCAAGTTTCCGTATGTGGCAATCCCACAAAATATAGTTTGAAAATTATGATGCAATGCAATGTGATAAAGTATAAAACCCCTACCTTTTTGGTGTCCTTTATTTCTGGTAGGAACAACTATCTCCTCAAGAATTGGTTCGAAGTCAATGAACTCATCTAATTCTAGAAACATATGAAAAACAGTGAATTCCCATTAATAAACCATAAGGATGAGTGGAAGGGCTCTATACCAAAACTAGGAACCAAACAGACATGTAAAGGACTCTAAGAAATAATAAATTACACTGTACGATCTACCTGAGACCTCCTACAATCCATGGACCTTTTGTGTCCATTCTGTTCAATTTTTGGTCGACCTGCTCACTGTTGTGGTCAATTGCCTCACTGTTGTAGTAGACCACTGCGGGCAATTGCTCCAGTTGCAGTCGAACACTATGTGCAACCTCCACAACCACGATCATCTGCAAATCAACTATGAAGTGCCAAAGGTTCGTCTCCATCGACCATTGGTCTCACCTAGTCGACTACGAATGTTCCATTTTTTGCCTCCAAATGGCAAATACTCCTACATAAACTCTAAATCTACCAATATAAACCAGAAAGCCAACAGTATCAAACCTTAACTTCAAAATTGGAGAAGAAAAATAGACTAACTCGCCAACCGCCTTCACAAATGTTGATGGCCTCGTTGTTGTGAAAAAAATATGGTGTCAGATTTTCTCAACTAGCCAATCAGTTCTCCTCTCTCTCTTTCACGGGTGTGCGGCTTCTAGACAAAGAATGAAGATTTCTCCCATATTCTTCTCATTTTAAAAAATTTATATTTATTTGATAATAAAATAAAATATATTTTATATATTAAATCCATTCATTTCAAATCTCGATTCATTCTAAATATCATATCAACAATAAATTTGGTTCAATTTTATTTTTCGCTTTTTATTCATGCAGTTATTTTCTGTTCGGTAACATGCACATTTTATTGACTTTGACCATTTGACTGAAAATTCTCACATAACCATTATGCTACAAAATAGGTCAACTTTTTAACGCTTTGACCAAACATTACCCAAAAAATTTACAAGTGAAATTTATCATTAATAAAAATATCAGGTTTCACATCCTTCCCCCCTTAAAGAATTTCGTCCCTGAAATTCAGTACAACCTGATTAAACCATCAAAGAGTTGGGGGGTACTTTTGCATAATCTAGGATTCAAGTTCCCAAGTAGCTTTTTATTCGGTGTGATTCCTCCATAGCACACAAACTAAAGGAACTTCCCTGTGACAAAGAACTTGAATCTCCCTACCAAAGATTCTCTCCACCTCGTCCTCATCCGTGATATACTCTTGGATACGAACGTTAGTTCAGAAGATGACATGGAACGGATCACACGTGTACTTCCTCAACTGGGATATGTTAAACACATTATGGTCGTACCCGAGCTGGAGAGGTAAATCAAGTCTATAGGCCATATTGCCAATCCTCTCAATGATTTGGAATGAACCAATATACCTTGGGGCTAACTTTTCCTTAACCCCGAACCAACTGATGTCACGCCTAGGATGTACCTTAAAGAAAACAAACTCTCCTGCATCAAATTTGACTTCTTGTCTCTTCAAGTCAGTGTAACTCTTTTGTCTACTATGCACGGTCTTGAGCCTATCTTAGATCAACTGAATTTTATCAGTGGGAACTTGGATCATTTCTAGCCCAAAGTTCCTCTGCCTTAGCCTAACACAACGGTAAATGACACAGCCTACTATACAAGGCCTCGTATGGAGAGACACCAATGCTGGTCTGATAACTTTTGTTTTACACAAACTCGACCAACGAAAGATGATTTAACTACCTATCACTAAAGTCCAAGATACAGGCTCGTAACATATCCTTCAAAATTTGGATAGTTTGTTTCGACTGCTTGTTAGTCTGAGGATGGTGTGCAGTGCTAAGGTTTGGCTCCATACTTAGCGCTTTCTACAAATCTCTCTAGAACTTAGATGTGAACCTAGGATCACGATATGAAACAATACTGGAGGGAACATCGTGAGTCGAACGATGTTCTCAATGTACAGGCGACTGAATCTTAACAAGGGGAAATCCATATGGATCCGAATGAGTTGAGCAGACTTGGTCCACCGGTCCACGATGACCCACACCACATCTAACTTTTGAGGGGTTCTAAGAAGACCAGTAACGAAATCCATTGTAATTCTATCACATTTCCACTTTGAAATAGGAAATGACTGTAGTAATCCTACCAATCTTTGATACTCAGTTTTTATCTGCTGACACGTCAAACAACTGGCCACAAAAATCTACCACCTCTTACTTCATACCCACCCACCATTATTGCTGCTTTAAGTCCTGGTATATCTTCGTACTTCCCGAGTGGATAGCCAATGTAGACCTGTAAGTCTTCAGTAGGATAGCCTGCCTTAAATCTTGAATGTTGGGAGCTGCTACCTTTGTCTGGTAAAGAACAGTCCCCTCAACATTAATCTCACAACCATTAAGTTGTTCACCTCTAGGGATCCGTGAGGATATTGGCTTAGAGCATTGGCCACCATATTCGCTTTACAGGGATGATACTCACTGAAATCATAGTCTTCCAAATATTCCATCCAACTACGTTGCCTCAAATTCAGATCCAACTGAGTGAAAAGGCTCTTCAAACTCTTATGATCACAGTACACTTGGAAGCTCACACCGTACAAATTGTTCCTCCAAATTTTCAATGCAAAAATAACTGTAGCCAACTCCAAGTCATGCATTAGATAATTCTGTTTGTGGGGCTTTAATTGCCATAACATGTAAGCAATCACCTTACCCTGCTACATCAAGACATCCAAGCCTAAATCCTAATGCATAAGTGTATACTGCATAAGGCAACTCACTGTCAAGTATTGTCAGAACAGGAGCACTCATCACCCTATTTTTCAACTCGTCAAATGCACTTTGATAACAGTCATTCCATTCAAACCATACCCTTGTCTGTTAAACTTGTTTAACGACATGGCTAATGAAGAAAAGTTCTCAACAAAGCTTCGATAGTAGCTAGTAAGACCAAGGAAAACTATGAATTTTTGACACATTTATTGGAAGCTGCCACTTCACATCTGCCTCGACTTTCACAATATCAATAGAAATCTCATCTTGGGAAACATGTCACAAGAACTTGATTTCTGACATCCATAAATCACATTTACTTCCTTGGTGTACAATTGATGATCTCTCAGAGTCTACAGTACGATCCAAATATACCCCTTATGCTCACCTCAATATCTTGAACACACTAGCATGTCGTCAATAAAGACCATGACAAATCGGTCCAAATATGGTTCAATTTTATTTCCTAGTTTTTATTCATGCAGTTATTTACCATTCAGTTACATCCATATTTTACCAACTTTGATCATTTGACCAAAAATTTCATGTAGCCACTACGCGACAAAATAGGTAAACCTTTCAACTCTTCAACCAAACATGACGCAAAAAATTTATACGTAGAATTTTTCATTAGTAAAAAAAGCAGGTTTTACAAAAACTTACTTTTCGTAGTGGAAGACATATTTCCACTATAGAAAATATTCTTTATGTAGCGGATACATGTCTTTCCACTGTGAAAAGTAAGTCCTTGATTACAACTACGTCATGTGTAGATTTTCTGCGGAAAGATGACCTATCCATTGCAGTTCTTTGAAGCGGATATGTGCATTCTGCTGCGAAAAGTAACTGATTAACTATAACTACTTTATTTATAGATTCAGTACGAAAAAAGAACATATTCGTTGTAGAAAATTTTTTAATTTTTAACAGAAATGTGACAGTGAGGTCTGTCTTCTTCATTTTTCATGATTCGAGATATTAATGATCCGTGAAATTATTTTAAAATTTGGTTTGTTAATAAAGTAGTAGTTTAAGATTTATTTTGTCAAGAAAAATTAACAAAACAACCACTAAACTATGAGATAAATGATAAATTAACCAATGAACAATTTTTGCTAATAACTTAAATACTGAACTATGGTAAATGGATGACACAAACATCATTATTACTTATTGAAAGAAACATTATCGCGAAAACGATGTCAAAACAATACTCTCTGTAATTTTAATTCTACTTCAGTTTTACGCTAAAATCACAATAATTGAAGCAATCTTATCGTGAAGATGATGTTGGAAAGCTCCGTCATGGTCCTCTTGTTGTTTAAAACAATTCCTGCATTTTCAGTTTTCTAAACATCTTCCAGTGGCTCACCCCTCCTCTCGATTTCACCCATTGAGTTCTCATCACCATATTCTCTTTCTTATTTCTAGTTTATTCTCGTCGTTTAATATTTATCATCAATGTCTCACTTTTCGATGACGAAAGTAGTCTTTTTGCAGCGAAAAATAGTCTTTTTGCAGTGAAAAATAGTCTTTTCACAGCGAAAAGTAATTTTTCGGAGACATAACGTTGTCGTTCTGCCACCAAAAGTAATCTTTTAAATCTGTTTAGTACCGCACAATAATGCGGTCTCTCAAAAGAAAGAAAAAGAGAGAGAGAATATGCGGCCTCTCAAAAGTAAGAGAGAGAGAGAGCTCTCTCTCTCATACTTTTGAGAGGTCGCACTTATTGTGCGGCCTCTCTCTCTGCGACCTCTCTCTCTCTCACTCATACTTTTGAGAAGTGCGGCCTCTCCCTCTTTCTCTCTCTCATACTTTTGAGAAATGCGACCTCTCCCTCTCTCTCTCTCCAGGGATCGCAAATTTTGCGGTCCCTCGTTGCTATAGGGATTGCGATTTTCGCGGTCCCTGGTTTCTCCAGGGACCGTGAAATTTGCGGTCCCTTTTTGCTCTAGGGACCGTGAATTTCGTGGTCCCTAATTGCTCCAGGGATCGCGAATCTTGCGGTCCCTTGCTTCAGGGACTGCGATTTCTCGCAGTCTCTAGTCATAAGAGACCGCGAAATTCGCTGTGTCTGAAAAAAAAAATGGACAGACTGCGAAGATGAGACGCCGCAAAATCTTCTGAATTCTTCAGAAATTCAGAACACCCCGCGTTGAGCGTTCTGAATTCTTCAAAAATTCAAAACGCCCCGCGTTGGGCGTTCTGAATTCTTCAAAACGCCGGAGTGGGTCGTTCTGTCGTTCGGACGTTCGCATTTTAAGGTTAAACATCTACGTGATGTTGGATTTGTTATTTTAACATACGTGAGTGGTTAACTTGTTAAAAAAAATATCATAATGGTTAACTTGTCATTGATCTCAAATCACAATGGTTATTTGTCATTTACCTAAAAAATAAATAATAAACCAACCTGTCTACGATATTTTGATTCTCCCTCTAGAGGTCTCCCAGTAACTGGTCGCGGTGTAATTACTGAGGATGAGTGAGACACAACTGCAGGTTTCATTGGGAAGGAAAGCTTTAGGAGAATAGTAGAACTTTCAGAGGCACACGTTATCCTTAACCCAACACTTTCTCTCTCTCCAGAGAGAAAAAAGAAGAGAGAGAGGCTGTTTTGTACTTCATGCAGTAAGTGGGAAGACAAATAATCACAGATACGACCCATTTCCGAGGGAGGAAAGGTCGCGCTTGACGAACATATCACCCCTGTTAATGAGAGAAGACGCATAATTTCGTTATCTGCTATTGGATTTTCTGCTACTTTGAAAAGGATTGTTTCCATAAGCTTAATTGGCGGGAGATTGCCTGAGAAAAAAAAAAGGGCGATGGCAATCGTAAACAGAAAGTTGAAATCTTTTAAATCTTCGTTCTATTTTTAGTATCTGTTCATAATTTTCATTATTAGAAAGAAATGGAGCGTGAAAACAGTTGCAGTACTGTCAGTGGGCTGCGTACGACGGGGACGATGACGATGGTTCCACCTATAAATAATTCTAGTGCAAAAATGGATCACAAGCTGTTGCTTCCTTGAGTTTGGATTAACACCTCCGCCAACAGTTAAAATGGTGGCCCAAAAATGTCTGCTTGTTTCCTCCAGTTCACAACCAAGGAGGGGCTTCGTTCTTGGATGTTAGCTATCAAAGCAACAGCTCCACTGTCCGTAACATGAGAGCTAAGATTATGGCTCACCCTCCATATGTCAACTGTCAAAAGGTGGACGTAGTTCCATTAATATATTTCCATTGATACAAAGTTCAGCCTGTAATATCGACAGTTTAAAAAATAATAATAATAAATAAATAAATTATATTTATTTCGGGGAATATGTTTTTAGAAAATGCCTTCTCTAACCGGCGAGTATCCTGGGATCGAAAAGGAAATTCCTTCCCTAATCCCCTCATTTCATTCGTTTCTTAATTATCAAGCTCTCAACCTCTTTATGTGCATCTCTCTCTCACTCACGGCGAAAACTTTCTCAAATAATGTTATCTTTCGGCTGTTGTGAGTGAGGAGTTTGGGACTCTGTGACGAGCCACTGTCACCTACGGTAAGTGGTTCTTTTCCCTTAGTGTGATTTTGATTCACAAGTTGAGATACTAAATTTTTGCCTCCAATTTGCTGTAAGGAATTAGTACAAATTTGGAGGATTAAACGTTGGGATTTCTCGGGCACAACAGGCCTTCAACAATAGGAAAATTTTTGGACAAAGGTATAAAAAAATCGCATTTTTTTATAAAATTGGGAATGCTTAGGTATAAAATTTTGACAAAAAATTAATACCTTTTATTTTTTATGGGTACCCAATTTAATTAAAATTCGTGGACCATGGATTTGGATTTTGGACTTTAATTAGTGTAAACCTGCTTCGAAGTAGAGATTTATTTTTATACACTGCATTGCATAATTTTTACAAAAATAAATATTTTGAGACGTTTCTCATATTAAAATGACGTGTTCATTTCTATAACCATCAGATTTTTATATTATATTTTATTTTTACTGTATATATTTCAATTAAGCATGCATTTAAATATTTCTGAATCAACGCGGTTGTGTGAACCGAGTTCGATTGACTTAGTTTGGGGTGTGTTTTATTTTCACACATTCGACTGTGCAAAATGTGTTTGTTTGTTATTAACTAGATTAATGAGAGAGTTGTATGTGTCGTGTCTCTAAGCACAAAACCCTAAACCTGATCACGGTATTTTATGTGGCTTTCACGATTGTTGAACATCGCTTTTATTCTATTATATTCTTATGGCATGGTGTGCCCGGAGTCCATGAGTGGCTTCATTTTCACTGTGATTTTTAATTAGTACAACAAAAGCTTATTTTAATTACGTACCACATTTTAGTTGAGAATTTGAAACACGAGTCTTTTTGTACACATTCTTCTAAAATGAATTTAGAAAATCTAATTTTTAAATTCACACATGCTTATACAACATTCCTCTTTAATTAAAATTATTAAATCCCTATTGAGTTTAGTCAACTCATCTCAATGACATCTTTCAGGATTTTATCAGCTACACTTCTAGTTATTGAGTCAAAATTAGACCTGGCAAGATTTTATTTTATTTCAGTACTTTAATAAATTATTCTTGAGAGACCTATTTCTGAGGTATAGTTTATTTGATAATTGTAATATTTAATTTACTTTCCACACAATATATTATTTGGTTTATATTATATGCTATCTGATATCACTATTGGACCTATTAAGCCTATGTTATCAGGCTCTAGCTTTTAATTAATTATTTTTAGTCTTCTGCTACTAATTAATAAATTTAAAGTGATAATGGGTCGAATGATTTAGTCATTTGAGCTGAGTTGTTCCCTATTCTGTCTCAAGTCCCTTATGCGTTGTGACAAAATTTTTGGTATCAAAGCAAAGTTTCGTATTAAAAAGTGATATCAATAAGATAGATAGTGTAGTAATATGTAAATATTTACAATATATTGTGCTTAAGGACGCATTCTAACATACTTCGTAAATTTTTTAGCTTTTTAAAAATGCCTCCAAGAAGAGCTTCCAAAAACTTTGTTTTTGCTGCAACTATTGTGCAAACTACTGAGTCATAACTTGTTCATCCTCTTGTAGCTTTGGGGGATGTGCCATAGAATCAGTCTCAAGATAGCGGTAGTCAAGACCCCGAGACGCGCTAAATGAACTTCTTTATGCAGTTGGGATGCATGACCCCGCCAGTGTTTGTGGGTAGAGCTAACCCTCAGGTTGCCAAAAATTGGCTGAGAGTGATGGAGAATATTGGGTTTGATTTGTTACCTTTTATTGTAAGAAGATGGCTGAAGTCTAGTGGAAATATCTGAAGTTGGATTGCCCGCAAGATGTGATGACGTGGACCCAGTTTGAGGTTGTGTTCAAAAACAACTATTACAACGCTGGTCATTGCCAGAATATGATCAGTGCTTATCATGATTTGAAACAGGAAGGTATGATTGTACTGGAGTATTATGCCAAGTTTATGGAGCTATCGCAGTATAACAAAGAGGTATATCTGATAGACCAATTGGTTAAGTTCATAAAGCATCTGAGGCCTAAGATCCGACATCAGTTGTCAATTGTCGAGTACAATTTTATTTCAGATGTCATTGCTACTAGTGAACATACTAAGGCTATTTTGGTCGAACAGTTTGGCGAATATAAGAATAAATCAAACAAGGAACAACAAGTTAGTGGCAAGATAACAAAGAATGATCAAAAGAAGAATCAGAACAAAGGTGGACATATTCAGAGTGGAGCTGGTAGATAGTCTAGTGACACTCCTTATTTTGGTAGTGGACACTTAAGTCCTTATATATGTCATACCTATAATCAGCTTGGACACCTAAGGAAGAACTGTCGGATGAATCCTAAATCTCCAAAGACTTATTCAATGCCTACTCAATCAGCTTTAGTTCTACCTAATTTTGGAGCTGGCAGATGATTTTTGGTCAAAATCAGCATAGTTTTTCTAGACCTCAGAGCTTTGCCTCCTTGTAGCTAGTTGGTTATAGACTGCCATTTCAGCAACAGTATCAACCTACTGGTACTGATTTTTAGAGGCCTTCTGGGTATCTGAAAAGTTATGCATCTACTACCACTCCTGCAGGATTTACTAGTATGATGGTTGGCGCTGCTACCAGTTCATCAAGGGATGGATTTAGTGGAAACAAGAAGGGCAAAGAGAATATGACTGGCCAAAGTTATGCAGTTTTCAGATTTGAGCCTATTGATCAGTCAAGCCAGGGCGTCATTGATGGAACGCCTCTCTTCTTTAATACTATGGTGCATGTACTATTTGATACTGGTGCTATGCATTCGTTTATTTCTGCATCACTTGTTTGTGTTTTGGGTGTGATTCTAGAAAAGCTAGAAACTTCCTTGATTTTGAGTACTCCCCTAAATAAGAGATATGAAATGTATCTTGTTGTCCGATCTACTGCCCTTATTGTTAGTGGGCACGAGTTATCAATTGATCTGATAGTTATACCTATGGATCAATTTGATGTAATCCTAGGTATGGATATGTTGAGCTTATACAAAGCTAAGATCGACTGTTATCGGAGAAATATTACCCTTACATTGGGTGATGCAAAGAGATTGGAGCCTTACGAGAGTATTTTTGCTATTAGCGGTGACTTGTTATGGTCAAGCAGGATCCCGATTTGTTAGTGGTTTGTGATTATCTTGATGTTTTTCTTGAGAATCTGCTTAGGTTGTGTAATACCCTGACTTTTTTAAGTTGGATAATTATCAGAGTATTACCAATGATGTTTTGGATCGTTAAGTCATGGGATATTCTTAATAACATTTTCTCCGTATACATGATGTAATCAAGTGTTGGGAGTAAGTAGGATATTACGTTGCGTATTTATACGTATTATCTTATGACATGTATTTACGGGGTAAATGTTATGGGATGAAAGCTAAGTAGGAAAAAGGTGAGGAAAGGCTGTTCTGGGCATTTTCGGACGCCTGCGGATGACATACGAACAAGTTATATCATCCGCAAGTGCATTGCGTGGCGTCCCCGACGCTTGGGACACACCAGGATGGGATTTTGGGTCCTAATGTGTCTGGAAGTCGACTTCCTGACGCATGTGGACGAATTGCGAATGAGACGTGTCATCCGCAAGTGCATTGCATGTCACCTTTAGCCTTGGGACGACTAAGGATGCGATTTTGGGTCCTGACTTCACCTGCGTTGTGGAGTTGCCGACTTGTCCGGACGCCTGCGGATGGGGGTAGTCGCATCTGATTTGAATCTGTCCAATTTGTGTACAGATTCAGACCGTGTGGACGCCAAAACGTTTCCAAATGCCAGTTTCAAACGATACAGACAGGACAAGGATGCCAATTCTCGTCCATGCACACGATTTTGCCTTAGGGATTTTACTCTTCTGGAGGAATGCGGACAAGACGAGTGCTTCCGCACTCGTCCGAAATAGCCCAGACCTACAAATAAATTAAGGTTAAAATGATGGAAACTTTTTTTTTAGGCATTAATTAGAGACAAGGAATGACTCTCCCCCCACCCTCCAGCGTAGGCGCCACCCTTCCCCTGCCCCTCCTGGTATGAATTGTCCCCTCCTCCTTTAGGTATAAGCCACTCCTTCCCTTCATTCCTTCATTTTTATGGTTCAGCTTTCCCTTCCTAGGGGAGAGCTTCCTTTCCTGCGTGAGTGAATCCCTCATGTAAGAGCTCATGCGTGTGAGCTTTTTGTGTGTGAGAGAGTTTCTAAGTGGGAGGAATTGTGGGTTAGCCATTGCGGGTGAAGTGTGATACGTGAGTGGAGCTGAGTGTGAGGTCTATGGTCATGAGCTAAGAGCTGGAGTGTTGTCCCTGTTGGTGCTGGAGCTGCGTGAGCTATGGAGTGTTGTCCCTGAGTGAGTTAGTTTCTCCAACTTAGGTAAGGAAATAGGTATTTCTTGGCTAGTTGAGGCCCTACCCACAAGTAGAGTGCGTGAGTGGTAGATTTATGTTAGTTCTATGGAATGCTTACTGTTACTTGCTGTTATTTGGTTTCTAGTTGATAGTTCCTTGGATGATTACCTGCTATATTTTCCTTTGTTGATTTCTTTTCTGTAGATGTTTCCAATATTGATGATAGAATGGATTGTTAGTTCTCTATAGTTTATCGTTGCTTTGTGTTATTTCCTGCTCTATGATATTTCCTTGATGATAGTCCGTAGACTCTTTGTTGTTGATTTCCTTCATTGTCGTTAACTCTATGAATTTCTTTGTTTGTTAGTTCCCTGCAATTATATATATATGCTACTGTTACATTCCTACAAATGATTACTGCAATTGATAGTGATAATTGTGATGAATGCAAAATGGGTGAATGATAACGGTTATGTGAAGTTTGAAAATGAGCTAAGAGTCCTATGTCGTTATTTTCAATGTTTACTTGCTATTATTTTCTTTTATTCTCAATACATATGTTGCTCTATTGTTGGTTCTGTTTCTAATTATTTAGCTAAATTGCCATGTGTAAATTATAATCGTCAGGTTCAAACAACTAGTTTAATAATTCTGCATAGGTTAGTAAGCATGTTTAACTAGTCAACATGTGAATTAATTAGCTAAGCATGTAAATCGACTGATAATGTATGCCATGCTTAACTGACTAATCAAGTAGAATCCAAATTGTAATTAAGACTTGAGCACGAAATTGACTACTTTAGCTTGTAACCAGCTAGAGTAATTAACTAGACCTTGAGCATGTAATTAACTATATTGAATTAAGTTGTAATGAACTAGACTTGAACATAATTAGACAACTTAAGCATGTTAATTAACTTGAGCATGACAACTATTACTTAAGCGCATCAAGTAACTTGACTAGTTGTTCAATTAATAACTAATCCTTGAGCATGATTAAACTACTAACTAGATAGGCATGTTAATTAACGAGTTGAACACATTTAGTTAATTTGATTATTTCTTGATGCATGTCAATTGATTAGAGAAATTAACAAACTAGAATAGAAGTATGTTTACTCACCTCGAAACTAGAATTCTTCCTTAAGCATAAAATGGATTAGGATCACTAACTAGATTCTTATATATGCATGGATGTTTTTATATTACCTTTGTTATTGTCTTCTTGGTGTGGCCGATAAGTTTGTTATAATTACTTGTCCTTAGCATGCTATTGTCTACTAAACCTAAGTATGATTAGCTAACTAGGATAAAAGCATATAATCAACTCGTGAGCATGTTAATTAAATTATGCTTTACTTTCAAATTCATGTCGCTCGTTGATTCTTTTACATTTCATTTATTATTATGATTTATATATCCAAGCATGTCCCTTGTTGCTTAATTAATTCTATAATTCTATCCTTTGTATGCTTTACTTTATTGGGTGTTCCATTGTTAGTACTTGTCTTTATGTGTGCTATTCAACTTTGGTGGTTCCCTTCCATTATATGTTTTACTTTCTTTATATGTGCTTTCAATTACAGTTTGCTTTCATTTTTATGTGAAGTCCTTTACTTTCCTTATACGCGAAATGTGAACTGCATCATGCATCATGTTAGGTTAAGAACGTATCGTTATGCATCATGTTAATAGAAACTAATAGGGAGTGCCACCTTGATGGTGGTACTCACACATGCATTATGTGAGGTAAAATGTTAAGAAATGAAGGAAATGGGGAGTTCGAGGGCGGATGGGTAGTGGGTGTAGTTTAAACCTAGTCGAAGCCCCTCCTTGGTCGAGTACTGGAGTTCTAGTTGCAAGTAAAAAGTAAGATCCGATCACTATTTCATCACAGAGGAAATCCTTCAATCTCCTGCTCGATGTTCGAGTAATGAACGAATGAACAAAAGTAAAGTAAATAACAAACGAATGACGTAATGAAAGGATTGGTTTGGGTGGCCCCCATTCCAAAAGAGCTAAAGAGAGGCATATCATATTGCATTAAACCTTTTTCCTTACTAAGCTTTTGGGCTTATAGTTTACTTGTGGTGTAGGTACTTGTACGTGAAATTAACGCACAGACTTAGGCGTAAATTGTAAGCGATCAACAGATAATAAAGTAGGGATGAAGAGTTTGCACGCGCGAGACTCGTGGCTGGCTAGGCTGGAGAGAACCAAAGAGAGCACAATTGTAATAAAATGTATTTAAATTTTTTAGTTTCTTTCATTAAATTATTTACGCTTCCGCCACGTTTTAAATAAATGATTTTTATAACACTTCCACAATACTTTCATGAAAAAAGAGTTTTAATGAAGGGTTAGTAGCAGTCTGGCTTTAGTGTCGCACTTTGATATCATTTTAAAAAGGCATTTCAATGGTTTGGTAAAAATTTTAAATTTCAAGCATTTTCAAAGGATTACGAATAGACGGGTCGTTATAGGTTGCTACCCTACTGTGAGATTGATTTTTGTATCGATTTGATGCCTAAAACTACTCTAATTTTGATTGCTCCATACCGTATGACTCCTTCTAAATTGTATGAATTAAGAACCCAGTTGAATGATTTGCTGCAAAAAGGGTTTATTCAAAATAGTATTTCACCGTGGGGTGCACCGATTTTATTTGCAAAGAAGCAGGATGGTTCGCTTTGCTCGTACATCTATTATTGAAAATTGAATCATGTGAAAATCAAGAATAAGTATCCATTGTCTTGGACCGTTGACTTATTTGATTAGCTTGGAGGATCCATGTATTTCTCAAAGCTCAATTTGAGATCTAGTTATCATCAACTAAAAATTCATGAAGAAGATATTCTGAAGACTGCTTTTCATACTCGATATGGACATTTTTTACTTTATGGTGCTTCTATTCGGATTGACTAATGAACCAATTGCTTTTATGGACCTTATGAATAGAGTCTTTCGGCCATATCTTGTCCAATTTTTGGTAGTCTTCATTGATGATATCCTAATATATTCTAAACCTCTAGATGAACATAAGGTGCATATGAGAATTGTTCTTCAAACACGCAGGGAGTATCAATTATATGCAAAACATGAAAATGCAATTTTTGAATGACTGAAGTGAAATTTTTTGGCCATGTTGTTTCTCAAAATGGCATTTTCGTTGATCCAGCTAAGATTCAAGCCATGTTAAATTAGAAGCCACCAAAAAATGCTACTAGAGTTAGTAGTTTCTTGGGTCTAACTGGTTATTATTGTCAATTCGTGTAGAATTTTTCTTCTATTGCTACTACTTTAGTTTTAGCAATAGCTGATTAGAGTTTGCCTTATGCAGTTTATACAGATGCATCACGACTTGGCTTGGGTTGCGTTCTAATGCAACAGGATAAAGTTGTAGCTTATGCATCTTGACAGTTAAAGACGCATTAGCAGAATTACCCTACACATGATCTGCAGCTAGCAGCCATTATTTTTGCCTTAAAGCTTTAGCAGAGCTACTTGTATGGTGCTAAATTTGAGATACTTTCGGATCACAAGAGTTTAAAGTATCTATTTTCACAATGTGATTTGAATCTCTGGCAATGTTGTTGAGCTGTGTTTAAGAAAGACTACGATTTCACTTTAGAGTATCATCTTGGAAAAGCTAATGTTATAGCTGATGCCTTAAGTTGCTTCCCTCAAGGATCACTTTCTTGTCTTATATTGGATGATTAGAAGAAATGTCTTATTATTGGAGATTATAAGCTACAGTATCAAGAGGATGATCTAACAGTTCAAGTTTTTAATCTAGTAGTGACCCTTACACTTTTACAACACGTGAAAGACTTGCAGAAATTTAACGATTAGTTGAAAGAAAGATTCGAGAAGATTCAAGTCAGTGACCTGTTTGACAGTTGGAAAGTCAATTTTGATGGATTCATGTTATTCAAGAATCGTGTTGTCATCTCCAGTGATTTGGATTTGAGGTAGACATTTTTAGAAGAGGGCCATAAGTCCAAATTTGCCATTATTCCTGACAGTACAAAAATGTATGATGATTTGAAGTGTCAGTATTGGTGGGTTGGAATGAAATGAGATGTAGCTGATTATGTATTAAAATGTTTAACCTGTCAGCAGATTAAGACTGAGCATTAAAGACCAGCTGGGTTGATACAACCTTTGCCTATCCCTAAGTGGAAATGAGACAAAATTACCATAGTTTTTGTGACCATTTACCTAGGAAGGTGTAGAGATTTGACACAGTATGGGTGATTGTTGATAGATTGACGAAATCCGCATATTTTATTCCTGTGAGAATGGATTACTTTTTGTCGAAACTGAGTCAGTTGTATATTAAAGCATCGTTCATCTTCACGATATTCTAATGAGTATTGTTCCTAATAGAGATCTAAGATTTACATTAAAATTTTGGAGATCCCTTCATAAAGCTTTAGACACGAAACTTAATTTGAGTATAACACATCATTCTCAAGGATACGTTGAGGTCTTGTATTTTGGATTTTGGATTTTGGTGAAAGTTAGGTGATGTAAGATCAATATTAGCCTATAGAGGGCGGTGTGAATTAGGCATTTTAAACTTTTTCAGGCGATAATTAATTCTCTAAACCCTAAGTGATTTATCACATATAAAGCATACAAACAATAATAATAATAAAGAGCTTAAATGATAGAGAGTGCAAATGATGTTGTTCACTCAGTTAAGCAATCTCGGCCTACGTCCACACTCCAAGCTTCCCACTTGGAGATCCTTAATCACCCAACCTCCCCGGTTGTCAATAAAGCCTTTAAAATGACTAATTCTCAGGGTGTCACCCTTCACTTGACTATTCACAGAGCATCACCATTATTTTAAGAACAATGAAAAGTAAATAGAAAATTACAAAGAAGAACCTAACTCTCCCGAATATAAAATTCAAGTTTGGGAGTATGGAAAGTTAGGCTTGACACTCTATTTGTTGAGAGAACTTGAGTATGGATTTTGATAGAGCTTTGCTATGGTTCTCTCTCGGTTACTTGGAGCTTCGGAGTGTCTTCTATATATAGACACTGGTTGGGCGGTCGACCATTTCCATTTTGATCGACCACTTTTCAACCATTGGAACTAGCCATTGTGTTTCGTAGAGTTATCGGTCGATCGCTTTCTTTATTTTGATCAACCACTTTCTTCATATTTTAGCCCTTTGTCGACTCTGTCCATTTTGCAGTCGATCACCTTGTCTGCTTGCTCGACCGTTTCCTCAGCCACATAAATGAGAAGCAATTTGTCTCAATTTACAGTCAACCATTTCTCAATTGGCCGACAAATTTCTTTATAGTTGGAAATCTTGGACAATCTGCCATTTTTGCGGTAGATCAAATAGTTGACTAGTTCCTTCGTTCAGTGCATTTTGGTAGACCTTTTCCGCTGATCTAGTCGACCTCAACCTTCCTTTTTACATTTCTTGAAATCTCTATATCCCAATATTTATACTATAAGCTACATGGACTGAGGTAAACACGTTAGTAGATAATAATACATGTATTAAATATATTTCTAATTAATAATAATAACGTATTTACACAATTCATATTTAACAACTTAATTACTTAATTAAAACCTAAAATAAATAGTCTAATGTCAAATAGGCCAAAAATCTCCCTCTTTTTGATGATGACAAAACATATTTAGTTGTTTATTTTTCTATCCTAAGCATGTGATATAATATTGCATTATATGATTTCTCCCCTTTAATTTATGCAATTTCTCACATTTAATTTCATGCAAAACATGTTATTCTAACAATTTATCCATATCTCTTCCTTTTTTGTCATAATAAAAAAGAATTCTAAGGGATAAAGAGTTCAACAATCAAAATCAAATATTCAATTTAATTCATCAAATTAAAACAATCAATAATTTTCTCCCCCTTTATCAATATTTAAACCATAGAAATCATTGAAGGGAAAACAACATTTAAGAATGTGATACCATTGTAATAATATCAATTGTAATAATACCAATTGAAATAAACTCTCTTCCCCTTTTTCATAGTACAAAAATCAAGTCATTTGAGGAATTTGCAAAACATCAAAACAAAATGATTTATTCAAGTTATTCTTGTAATTACCTGGATTTTTGGTTTATCTTTTATTTCCTCTTAAAATGCATCAAATTTAAAAACCTTTGTAAAACTAATGGAATCTCTTTTCAAAATAATATGAGAGTGCTTTCTAAAAATCCCGGTCATCACTTCATTTCGCATTAACTTATTTAAATCGTGGAAGACAAAAATCATTAAATATGCTTTAAAAAATATAGTGAAAATGCAAATGAAAATATTACTCAAAACATTAATTAAAGTTCAAGGTTAAAAGCGTAACATATTGAAATAAAGGTTAGGACCATAGTTATGTTTTACAAAACGAGGTTACCATTAAACCTTCACAAAACCTATATTTTCTTTTTTCCTTGAGCCGCCCATCTACTCCAGTCACGTTTCATCCGGATACTTTGCAGGCTTCATGGGAAATGCCTCCTCTTCTGCTCCTAGTACTACTACAATTTCATTACCTACACCACAGGTATGGACGTGAGCCAATGGCCCAGTAAAGGAAATAGGGTTTATGCATTATGCTTACTCCTCTCTTTAATTATCCTTTGAAATGGGGGCCACCCAAACCAATATTTTCTTTACGTTTGTTTGTTCGTTCTTTACTCGTACTTCGAGCTGGAGATTGAAGGATTTCTTTTGTGATGGAATAGTGGTCGGATCTAACCTTTTACTTGCAACTAGAACTCCCGTACCCAACAATGGAGGGACTTCAGCTAGTTGCAGACTAGACCTACTACCCATCACAGCACCCCCCCCCCCCCCCCAACTCCCTTTTCTTTTCTTCTCTTTCATTTTCTTATCATTTTTTCTCTCCCAATGCATGTGAGTACCACCCCAAAGTGGCACTCTCTATTGGTTTCTATTAACATGATGAATGATGACAATTAAATAGCACACATACGGAAGGTAAATAACAATACTTAATGGAAGGGACAATTCAATAATTTAATGATCTAATTTTAAACACACAAGGAGAAGAAAGGGCATACGTGACATTTCATTTAACAAATGGCAAAATTTAAGGAAACATGAAGATAACGAAAACATGCCAAAAGAAATTATAAGACGCTATGAAAGAAAACATATAGAAATGATGGATAGAACATGCTATTTAGACAAGGATAACAATTCAAGTAGACATCACCGAATTAGAACAATTACTGCATGCACGAGTGAGTGAGCCACGAAGATTATAATTCAGCTAATTATTCGAACAATCAATACGTGTTTCATGTGACGGTGGTCAACAGACTATAGGAAACGAGGCAAGATTTAACAACGATATGCTCGTTAATTGACAAGGATTTGGCATGCAGACTAACAGTAAATTAATATACAAGACATTGCAATTTAACATACTAGAAGATTTATATGTAATTTAATGTGCTTGAATATTAGACAAGTAATAGTAGACTAACAGTCAATGAATATGCATGAGAACATGCTTGCAAAGTAAATGAGTAATTAGCATGCTTAACAAGTAATTGGCAAGATTGAAGATTAAGTGACTAATTAACATACAAGTGATAGTTGATTAGCATACGTGCGATGATTAATTACCATGCTTGAGGTTAAAAGAGTAATAGTCAATTAACATGCTTGAACTTAAAAGAGAAATAACTAATTAACATGCTTGAGGGTTAACAAGAAATGGATAATTAACATGCTTGAAGATTAACGATTAATAGCGAGTTAACATGATCAAGGAGTTAACATGCTTGAAGATTTAATGATTTAATGATTAACGAGTTAATAGCTACTTGACATGCTTTAAGATCAAATAAGGTAACTAACGCAACTACTCAGTTTAATACGTTTGTAGAAACACTTGTAACAACGGTGAAGGGTACTTGCAGAGCTATTAGGTGATGATATGGAGTTAAAGTCACATGCTTACACAACAAATATAGTTACAGCGAAATCCCAACAAAAGTATTACAATTAACAAGCTTAATAACCACAGCAAAGGTATTATAAGATAGTGAATGGAAGAATAATCATGCTCAGGATATCAGGAAATCACAAGACAATATTAATCCAGTTAAGGCCACAAGAAAACGTTCATTCTTGACAGTCACCATGAAATCATTAGTCCATAATTCTACTCTACCAAGCTTGACGTCAAACAGAGCTTAATACTCCTAAACATAACATCCAATGAATGTAAATAAGCAATGAAAGGTAACAACATAACAAGCAGAAATATCACAACAGAATAAGGCAAAAACGTAATAGCAGAGTAAAACATCTAAAGGAACAAGACAGGTAAAGCATAAAGAAGAAACATATAGGAGTTTAAGGCGTCTAAGAAATTTACAGAATTTTAACTACAACCAACAACAATCACATTGCACACACACATTTTACTTGTGGGTATAGCGAAGACTGACCCAAATCCTTACCTTTGTTTTGAAGAAAACAAGTAGGGACAACAAAACTTCAACTCCCAGCAACACCCACACTCCAGACGAGAAGGAAGTAGAATGAAGGAGAAGGGAACACAGGGGAAGAGAAAAATGGACTGCCTAAAGGAGAGGTAGGCTGGAGTTTAAAGGGAGAGCTTACCTGGAGGCAATCATACACCTAGAAGGGGAGGAGGGCGGCGGGGCTACGCGCGAGCTGGAGATGGAGATTTCTTGTCTAGAGATCGTGTAGTTATGAACTACGCAACAAACTATCAAATTTTAAATCCCTAATTTTTCATTGTTCTCTGATATTTCGGACGAGTACGAACGCACAGGTCTCGTCTGCATTTGTCTGCATGTGTAAAATTCCTGAGGCAAACTTACGTTTACAGATGAGGAATGGTGTCCTCACCTAGTCCGTACCATCCGCAAATAAAATTCAGACGCGTTTTGGCGTCCGCATGTAGAGTCCGAATCTATCCATAAATTGGACAGATTCACGAGGCTCGCCACGTCCGCATGCGTCTGAAGGTGTCCAGACTTAGACAGATTCAATTCAGACGTAGCCATCCGCTTCCGCATCTATCCAAACTCGTCCAAAGCTCCATGATACAAGAGGGCTTAGGATGTAGAATCACGTCCTGAGTCGTCCCCAAGCATTCTACGTGCGTGCGGACGCCAGTTTTCGTCCCCATGGCGTCTGCATGCGTCCGATTACACCAAATCTCCATTTCCTTCACTTTTTCCTACTAAAATTTTATCCCAAAATAATCTTCCCATAAATACATGCGATAATTTAACACGTATCAATACGCTATGTAATATATAATTATCTCCAAAATTTGATTACATAGCGTATACGAGAAAAAAAATATCGGGGTATTACAATTCTCCTCCTTTGTCACTAAGAACATATAAGAGTTGGGGTAGCCCCATTAAAACCATACAAATTAGATTTCTCCCCCTTTGAAAAACAATTATTGGGAGAAACATTTAATTCAATACCAAGAAAAAAATCAATTTACCAATTGTAATAAACTATCTTTGATAGTAAAAACATATCCAAGTTAAAACAATTTTCCCCCCATATTTCAATAAGCAATTTCAAACTAATGGGGAGATAGAAACCACAAACAACTCAACCAAGTTAATTTTCCCCCTTTGAAATAAAGCAAATATAATAATTATGGTGATTATGCATTAAACACACACAATTCTATTTTCTCCCCCTATGTCAATGCACACGTTTAAATCAATGGGGAGAAANCACAATTCTATTTTCTCCCCCTATGTCAATGCACACGTTTAAATCAATGGGGAGAAACAGACATCAAAATCAATTTCCATCAATCCTTCAATATATGCAATTTATAATATCATTTGTTGAATTAATAAAAATTAAAATCAAAATACACCAATTGAACAAATAAAACAATTATACCAAAAGAGTGTGCAAATAACATCAAGATCGAACAAAAGAATAAAATTCTAGTCTATATGCATATTCAAGAAAGTCTCCCATTATCCACAATCAAAATACACATGTAAAGTGGGAGAACTTTCCAACCTAAAACTTAGGCTTAATTGCCTTTCTTTGGAACCCAAATCTTTTTGGGTTCTAGAGTTTTAGCCTTAGTTCCTTTAGGAACTCAAACAAGTTTAGAATTAATCATTTTGCCATTACATTTCAATGTGCAATAAAATAATTTGTGTCCTATACAATTACAAATATTACAAGTAGATGGGCAAACAAAGAAGTTATTATAATTTTTCATTTTAGCAAAGGTTTGATAGCCAATTCTGGCTTTGTCAAAAGTAACCTTTTGCTTACCTAAAAGCATGTTAAAATTTTGCTACCGTTAGTAAACTTAAGCATAATAGAGTTCAAATCAATATTTTTCACCTTCAATTTATCAACATCAAACACTAGAGTTTTAATAGTATCACTAAATACCTCATACATGCTTTTCAATTCAACAATTTGATTTTCAAGAGATTTGAACAACTCAACATTCTTTTCAATCAAATTGTTATTATCTTTTTTTAAATAATTGTATTTGCATTTAAGCACATTAATTCTATCAAACAATTCATTGAAAGCATTCAAAAATCATCATTGTCAATATTACTATCTAAATCACTAGATAAGTTGTGTACCTTATCCTCCTTAGCCATGAAACAAAAATTTGAGACTTTCTCTATCTTGGAAGATGAGCTTTCATCGCTATCGGACGAAGTGGCCTAGAATGCTTTCTTCTTGAAAGCTTTCAATTTCTTCTTTGCTTTGGGGCATTCAGTAGATGTGTGTCTAGTTTTCCATATCCAAACCAAACTATTATCTTCTCTCCTTTTTCCTTCTTCCTTAGAAGGTATTTGTTGAAATTTTGGATTATGAATTCGATTTCCTCATCTTCATCCTCTTCCCCAGAATCCACTTGAGCATTTGATGAGGTTTTGAGGGCAATATTATTTGGTTTGAAGATATCCTTCTCCTTTTTGTCCTCTTTCTCGTTGTTCATCAATGTGATCTCATGCATCATTAGAGAACCAATGAGTTCATCCATTTTTAGAACCTTGAGATCACGTGCCTCTTGAATTGCCATCAACTTAGGTTTTCACACTCTTGGAAGAGACCTAAAGATCTTTGTCACCAACTCTTCGTTGGGATACACTCTACCAAACACTTTTAAGCCATTAGTAAGGTTAGTAAAACGAGTAAACATACAACTAATGATTTTATTCTTATCCATACAAAATAATTCATATTCATGGATAAGCATACTCAATTTATTTTCTTTAACTTGATTAATGTCTTCATATGTAATTTCAAGCAATCCCCAAATATCGAAGGTACTATCACAACCTTGAACCCTATTAAATTCATCACAATTTAAAGCACAATATAACATATTTATAGCTTTGGCAATCATGCTCAATTTTCGTTTATCACTATCATTATATTCACTATACTATTTTTGAACATCTATACCATTTTTAGATTTAAGCAGAATGAAAGGTCCATTTTCAACAATGTTCCAAATATCATAATCTATAAATTGAATATAAAGTCTCATCCTAGATTTCCAATAAGCATAACCATTGCCAACAAAATATGGAGGCCTAATCAAAGATTGTCCTTCAACTTGCATATTGAAGGCCATAGCAATATATATCCACAAAAAAAAATTCATCCAAAATTATCCAAGCAAATTTCATTAAGGCAAATAATTCAATAGATACAAAATCAACAAATTTATAACAATAAACATGATATCACACAAAAAGTTTAATTACTCCGCTCTAATACCAATTGTAGGATCGGTATTAGCTTATAAAGGGAGGGAGGGAGGGAGGGGTGAATTAGGTATTTTAAAATTTTTCGTGCAATAATTAATTTTCTAAACCTTAAGTGATTTATTACATATAAAGCATACAAACAATAATACTAATAAAGAGCTTAAGGGATAGAGAGTGCAAACGAAGTTTTTCACGCGGTCGGCAACTCGGCCTACGTCCATGCTCCAGGCTTCCCACATGGAGATCCTTAATCACCCAACCTCCCTAGTTGGTGATGATTGACTTCACGGGTGTCATACGAACCTTTACAATGACTAATTCTTAGGGCCCTTCACTTGACTATTCAAAGGGCGTCACCCTCATTTTAAGAACAATGAGGAGTAAATAGAAAATTACAAAAAAGAACCTAACTCTCCCGAATATAAAACTCAATTTTGGGAACATATATAGTTAGGCTTGACACTCTATTTGTTAAGAGAACTTGAATATGGATTTTGGCAGAGCTTTGCTATGGTTCTTTCACGGTTACTTTGAGCTTTGGAGTGTCTCCTATATATAGACACTGGTTGGTCGGTCGACCATTACCATTTAGGTTAACTATCTTTTAACGATTAGAACTAGCTGTTGCATTTTGTAGAGTTATTGGTCGACCGCTTTCTTCATTTTGATCAACCACTTTCTTCATATTTTAGCCCTTTGTCGACTTTGTCAATTTTGTGGTCAATCACCTCTTCTGCCTACTCGACCGCTTCCTCAACCACATAAATGACAAATAATCTGTCTCAATTTGTGGTGGACCATTTCTCAATTGGTCGACCGATTTCTTCACAGTTGGAAATCTCAGACAATCTGCTATTTTTGCAGTTGATGAACTGGTCAACCATTTCCTTTGTGCAGTGCATTTTGGTCCACCTTTTTCGTTGATCTAGTCAACCTCAACCTTCCTTTTTGTATTTCTTGAAATCTCTAAGTCCCGATATTTATACTATAAGCTACATGAACTTAGGTAAATGTGTTAGTAGATAATAATACCTATATTAAGTGTATTTCTAATGAATAATAATAACGTATTTACATGATTCATATTTAACAACTTAAACAACTTAATTACTCAATTAAAACAGTCATCATCAAAATAAATAGTCTAATATCAAATAGGCCAATCGGGTGAATCACTTGTCTTTAGTGGAGTTTATTTATAATAACAGTTATCGGGCCAGTATCGATGTTTCACCACATGAAGCTTTATATGGAAGATCGTGCAGATCATCTATATGTTGGGCTGAGACTGAGGAGCGTGTCACTCTCGAGCTTAATTTAATTCAAGAGACAACTAAAAAAGTTCAAGTGATTAAGGAGCAACTAGGTATAGTTCAGAGTTGACATAAGAGTTATGCAGACTTCCGGCGGAGGAAAGTAGAGTTTGAAGCCAATGACTTTGTGTTCTTAATGGTGTGACTTCGTCGAGGTATTAGTCATTTTAGTATGAAAGGAACTTTAGCCCTAAGATATTTAGCTCCTTTCCAGATTATTGAGCAGATTGGTCCAATGGCTTATAGATTGGAGTTACTACCACAGATGATAACAAAAACTTTACTAGATACTGCTATCTTTCAACTGTTGTGACTGAGGAATTTTGGACTTTGTGACAAGACATGGTCGCCTAGGTAAGTGGTTCTTTTCTCTCAGTGTGATTTCAATTCACAGGTTGAGATACTGAATTTTTTCTTCCAATTTGCTGTAAGAAATTCGTATGAATTTGGAGGGTTGAACATTGGGATTTCTTGGGCATGACAGGGCTTCAACAATCGGGAAATGGTTAGGCAGAGGTATACAAAAATCACATTTTTATTTCTTTTTGTTGAGTTGTAATCAGGTTTGGAGAATTTAGATTCTTGGATTGTTGGATTGGTTATTGATGGCCAACAATCTAGATGCTATGCATTCATTTGATTTTGCGGAGTTCGTCCATGACGAACCACCATGGTGCAGCTCCGCAAAGGCCAAGTTATGATGCGGGATACCTTTAGCTTGACAAGTTGAATAGCTTTTCGAGACAGGGAGTCTCAACTAGGGACGATCTCATCTGTGATGAGTAGAGTCGAGAGAGTCTCGTCGTGATACTCGTTGTGATGGCTAGAGCAGGATAGGCCCTTGTGGGCCATGAATCCAAACCCGGCTTGGCCATGGTCTTTCCTCAATTGGATCACTGTCTGGGCCTGGGTAACTGACAACTCAGGTTCTATGCTGGGCTGCGATCTAGCACCATTTGGCCTGTGATCCAGGTCCTTTATTAGGACTATTTGGGCCTAGTTTGGGCTAGAAATTGAGTATTCTTTTACCCAATTAAATTTTAAATAAAAATTAGGAATGTTTAGGTATAAAGTTTTAACCAAAATTTGATACCTTTTATTTTTTATAGGTACCCAATTTAATTAAGATCTGTAGACCGTGGATTTGGATTTTGGACTTTACTTAGTGTAAACACGTTTCGAGGTGTGGATTTATTTTTATGCACTGCATTGTATAATTTTTACAAAAATAAATATTTTGAAACATGTCTCATATTAAAATGACGTATCCATTGACAATCAGATTTTTATATTATATTTTATTTTCACTGTACATGTTTCAATTAAGCATGCATTTAAATATTTGTAAATCAACTCGGTCTTGTGAACCAAGTTCCATCGTTTAATTTTGACACATTTGACCGTGCAGAATGTGTTTGTTTATTGTTAATTAGAGTAATGACACAGATGTATGTGTCATGTCCTTGGGAGCACAACCCTAAACCTAATCATAATATTTTGTGTGGCTTTTGCAATCACCGAGGATCACTTTTATTCTATTTTATGTCTATGGCATGGTGTGCCTGGAGTCCGTGAGTGGCTCCATTTTCACTGTGATTTTTAATTAGTACAAAATGGTTTATTATAATTACGTACCACCTATTAGTGGGTAGATTTAAACACGTGTCCTTATGTACACATTTTCCTAAAATGAATTTATAAAATATGATTTTAAATTCATGCTTGCTTAAACAACATTCCTCTTTAATTACAACTATTAAATCTCTATTGAGTTTAGTCATCTCATCTTAATAACATCTTTCAGGATTTTACCAGCCAAACTTCTAGTTGCCAAGTCTAGATTAGACTCGACAGTATTTTATTTGGTTTATATTATAAGCTATATGATATCACTATTGGATCTGTTAAGCCTATGTTATTGGGCACTTTTTTAATTAATTATTTTTTGTCTTCCAACTAATTAATATATTTAAAGTGATAATGGGTGGGACTATTCAATCTTTTGGGTCGTGTCATTCTCCGTTTTATCTCGGATCACTTGTGGGTTGTGACAAAGACACTGATTTGGTTTTTTCTCTCTTGCATGTTGAAGAAGTTATATTGGGTCCAAAATAGGGCATTTCCTGAAGTGATGACGAGATTAGAGGAGGCATGTGCTTCATACAATTTAGCGACGACTGGGGATGATGGAAGGTTGTCCGAGACTGTAGGTCGTGTCGAAGAAGACCCTACACTGGACCAATTTATGGAAGCCTACTGTGAGATGTTGGCTAAGTATGAACAAGAACTCACAAAACCCTTCAAAGTAGGGTCTTTGAGGATGATTAATGAATAAAACTATGCATGCTCAAATAAAACGTGTCTAAAAATATATATATATATATATATAATATAAAAACCAATCAGCCATAAAAAAGGGGATATTATTTTGTATGAGAACACGTCTTAAAATAATGTTTTGTAAAACTATGAGAACCTGGATATAAAATAAATCTCTACCTCAAAATGGCCTACCAAAGTTAAAATCTAAATAAATGAGAATCCTAGAAAGAATAATCCTCTCATTATGCCTTGAAACCTATCAAAGTATATATCCAACTCAATCATTACATTTACTAAACTTTTAAATTCTAAAACCTATTGAGATCCATAACTTTAATGGAAACTGACTGAGGCAACTTACAGAACAATTCCCTGAAAAATCCAATTTAAAATCTGGATCAGTTGACTGTACCGGTCTACCCCAGATGTTTGTAAGGGGGGTTGGTTGTTTGTGCCAGACATCTAATGCAAAACTGGGACATATCTACATGTGCTTTGCAACATCCAAAGTTAGGCATCTTTGCAGACATCTGTCTGCAGCTACAACGAACGTGTGGGCTACCATTGTGAATTTTTGCTTTGTCCAATTCATCCAATGACAATCTGCCAAATTAACATTTTACACTTACATTCGTGGTCTCCAATGTTTCTGTGAAATCAACGCTTCTGTAGATATTTCATCCCATAAATTCTTCATAATCCATTCATGAATGGCTATTTGACACGTATGCTTATTCTTTAGCGATATCTCTCCTGTGAATGCCAATGTTTCACTAAATAAAAATGTTTCCCTAAATACAAATGTTTCCAAAATATTCCTTGTTCCTCACAAATCCTTGATCCAAATGACGATGTTTCTCTCCTTATACTTATCTGTCGGGGATGCGCTTCCTTTCATGGATACTCAACTTATCCTAATATGATGTCATCCTCCTAGACAACGGACGTCCCTTGATACAAGGGCATGTTCCCTTGCAACAACATTGTTCACCACATGTGTTCATTAACTCCAAACGAAGATATTTCCTTTTGTCGTGGACACATTTCTTTCTGCAGATATGTTCCTTATCCCAAAAATAAGGTCGTCCATTTTGTTGATACCAAAACTTCAGCAGACACATTCCTTTTTGTGAACATGAATTCTTTCACGGATACTAATTTTAGAATTGTCCGCAAATAGCCAACTACCACGTACACCATTTCTTTGTAGACACATCTATTTCCTCCGATACGTTTGCTCCCACTAATCCTAACACATCTGCATGCATACACTAACACATCTCTCAATATCTCTTCCTAATTCTTTTATACCAAGTTTTCTTTTCCTAATCAAATCTTCACCCATGAACATTCTTGCCTTATATTTTAAATTTCCTTCATACACTTCTTAAATCTTTAATTACTTAATAATTCTTACAATTTTATCAAAATAAAATCCTTCAATTGCACAATATATAAAATTTTCCAAATTTGAGACACAAGTTATCCCATTTAATCACAATATGTCACATTACATAAAAAAATATTTGAGCAATTTTTTCGGGTATTACATTTTTCTCTAGTTAATTAAATTTTGTCCCCAAAATTTGCATCATGAAATAGTAATGGCTATCTAGGTTCCATGTCTTGTTGCCTCTCCCATGTTGCCTTTTTTGACATGTGGTTTTGCAATAATACTTTTACCTATGAAATTTATTTGTGCTGAAATTCCTTGATTTTAAAATCCAAACTTTGAATCGGTTTTTCCTCATAACTCAATGTTGGTTGGATTTTGATATTCTCTTGTATCACCACATGAGAGAGATCATGATCACATTTTCTTAGCATTAACACATGGAAGACATTGTAAACTCCTTCCATTGACGATGGTAACTTCACCTTGTAGGTCGTCCTTCCTATTTTCTCCACAATAGGAAAATGTTGTACACACCTTGGACAAAGTTTTCTCTTTTTACCAAATTTCATGATTCCCTTGAAAGGTAAAATTTTTAAGAACACCATATCACCTATCTCAAAATCCAACTTTCTTTGTCTTTGATCTGCATAACTCTTCTAGCAACTTTAGGTGGTTAGCATTTTTTCTTTAAAAAGGGCCAATTGGCTGTCTATTGAATAATTTCAAGGCCAACTATTTTAACTTCACCTACTTTATCCCAATATAGCGGAGATTTACACTTCAATCTACATAATGTCTCATATGGTGACATACCAATCATGGCTTAATAGTTTTTATTGTAGATGAACACCACCAAAGGTAGCATTTGATTCCAACTAGCATGAAATTCAAGTACACAGTTTGAAGCATGCTCTCCAAATTTTGAATCATCCTTTCTAACTGGCCATAAGTTTAAGGATGAAATGTTGTACTAAATTCCAATTTCATACAAATAGCCTTGTGTAAGATCTTCCAAAAGGTTGAGGTAAACCTTAGATCACAATCTGACACAATAGAAACGGGTACCCCAAACAGTCGTACAATCTCTTAGATACACAATTCGGCATACTGCTTCATTGAATAAGTCATTTGGTGGGCAAAAAGTGAGAAGACTTTGATAACTTGTCCATGATCACCCATATTGCATCGTGAGCCCTCACTGCTCTTGGTAAACTGACAACAAAGTTCATTGTGATTTGTTCTCATTTCCATTCTGGCATTAGCAAAGATTGTAATGTTCCCACTGACCTCTAATGTTTTACTTTTACTTGTTGGAAAACTGAACATACCTCCATGTGCTTTGCAACATCTTCCTTAAGATTAGGCTCCTAATAATGTTGCTTTAGGTCTTTATGTATCTTGGTACTCCATAGGTAAATCGAAAAAGTAGATGAGTGAGCATCTACCAAAACCTCTTGTCGTAACTTCTCATTCTTTGGAACATACCATCTGCCCTTAAACTTTATGATCCTTTCATTAGAAATAAAATAGTCTCATTGGTCCAATAATTTTTTATTGAATTTAAGGATCATAGACTTGTATTCATCAACTTGTGTCTCTTTACGTTTTTTTCCAAAATAGTAGGCGTTAACGTTATAGTTGAAAGTATAAAAGCCCATTGTGATGTAATTATCTCTAATCTGAATTTTTGAATTTTTGAATGAAGAGTTAAAGACATTTCTAGCATTAAAGAGTTTACTGAAATTGCTTTTCTACTTAACGCATCAGCTACAACATTTGCTTTTCCGGGGTGGTAGTTAATCTCACAGTCATAATCTTTAACAAATTCTAACCATCGCATTTGCCTCATGTTTAACTCCTCCTGACTGAAGATATATCTTAAGCTCTTCTGGTCTGTAAAAATCTCACACCAAAGACCATACAAGTAATGTCTCCAAATCTTGAATGCAAACACCAACGCTACTAGCTCCAGATCTTGTGTCGGGTAGTTGCGTTCGTACTCTTTTAATTGCCTTGAAGAGTATGCAATTATTTTACCATCTTGCATAAGCATGCAACCCTATCTTTTCTTCAAAGCATCACAATAAATATTCTACTTACCATTTTGTGGCGATAAAGCTAAGATTGGGGCAATAGTCAATTTTTACTTTAATTCTTGGAAACTTTCTTCACACTTGGTAGACTATCACAATTTGCCATTCTTTTTAGTGAAACTAGTAAATGTCAAGGCAATTTTTGAAAATTCTTCAATAAATCTTATGTAGTATTATGCTAGGACAATAAAACTCCGTACTTTAACAATGCTTTTTATTTATAGTCAACCCAAAACTACTTGAATCTTAGCTGGGTCAACAACTACACCATCCTTGGAAATGAGATGTCCCAAAAATTTGACTCTATTTAGCAAAAACTCACATTTATTGGTGCACTTTTAAAACTGACAACACGATCTCTAAATGTTCCATGTGTTCCTCCTTTGAACGAGAATAGTTCAATATGTTATCAATAAATACAATTATGAACTTGTCTAAGAAGTCCTTGAAGATGTGGTTCATCAAATCCATAAATATTGTGAACACATTAGTTATACCAAAGGGCATGACCATAAACTCGTAGTGCCCATATCTAGTACAAAATACAGTCTTTAGAATATCATCAATCCTGACCTTCAATTGATAGTATCTGGATTGAATATCAACGTAATACCTCGAATTCTTATCACATTAAGTCTAAGATAAATAATGATGATTATTGTAGTTGAATTAGAAGTATTGAAATTATGATATGTGATATGAATTGGGAATTTTGTGTTATAGTTTAAGGAAGAGTAGGAATTCAAATGGCTAAGGCACAGTTGATAGTAAAAGTGGTCAGCCAACTTAGAATTGGTCGACCAATTTTATACAGAATTGATTTTGGGGGGCTCTCTAGAAGAAAAGGGGTCGATCAATTTATAAGTGGTCGACCAAAATATTAACAGATTGCAAACAAGGTGCTCTCAGGTACAAAAATGGTCGACCAGTATAGAAGTAGTCGACCAGTTTTGTGAAGAAAATTATTTATGGGAAGAAAAGTGGTTGACCAATATAGAATTGGTTGACCAAAATGCAAAAAGTCACCTAAATATTGGAGAGATGGTTGATTCTTCTAACTAGAGGCTTTTAGCGGTGGAAAATCCAAGATTTGTCATGGATAGCAACACCTCCATCTTGGTGCTGGAGAAAGGTGAAGCTTGAGGATTTAAGGGCTTGAAAGACTTAGACTTTGGAAGGAAAAAAGAAACTTTCTCTCTAGAACCTCTCCAGAGTTTTTCTTCTCTTCTTCTTGCGAGATTCAACGTATTAAGAGTAAGTAATCTGTAGTGCTAAGTTGTTTGAAGGACAAATGTAAGAAATGATGTTTGTGTTTTCCCTTTTAGGCTACATCACAAGAGTTAGAGTTTTATTATTCTTGTGGATATGTTACTGATAATGGTGTTTGATAGAATTTAATTTTTGATCATGTGGTTGTTCAAAGATTGGAGGTTGGTGTTTTTATGAGATTGTTTATATATGATAGATATTAAGTTAATTAGATCATGTTGATATTAAGGATATATAATTATATTGTCATGATAATGCGCTGATGGATATGTTAAGTGTTAAAATGATATATGCATTCATGAATGTTCACGCGTCATAATTTTCACGAAATATTATGAAAAAGATTACTCATGTATATGTTTTATGTAAGAAATATGGAAATGGAAAGAAATACATAAAGAAAATGAGAAGGGAGTGGTTGGCCGAAGATCACCATTAATTTCTGTATAATGATCTTGAAATTTTTATGGTTATGGTTCACCATAATGGCCAAGGCTCACCAGTTCACCATCATGATTTCCTTAAACAATAGAACGTTTTGAGTTGATTAAAGTTCACCACTCACTCCTAAAACTTAAAGAATGAAGGGAATGACCAAAGTTCACCATTATGGTCGAAGTTCACTATTGATCGAAGTTCAACACTCTTCCTTAAGTAAAATAATGTTAAGGAAAATAAAATTAGAATGTTTTATAAAATGCATATTTAGTTCATAGTTAATCTCATTTCTTATTAAGCATTAGACTTATAGATTGTGACTTGTGATGTAGGTAAGCATGGTAGCGTGGAAAGGAGCAGCTAATTGAGGATTTATGTGTTGCAGATCTTTTGGCTAGTTGAGCTAAATGGGAAAGAGAAAAATGAAATGTAAAAGATTTTGAATTTATAACATATTTTGTAAAGCTTAATGATTTAATGAAAGAAATTTTGTTTATCATACTTCATTTATTATTCTCAAATGTATCTATTACAAAAAGTCTTCCATTATGCCATGTTTTTTGAAATGAAAAAGTGTTCCAAATCCATACGTTTTAAGTAAAGGAAAATAGGTTGCTACAATAAACCTTTGAGAATACACATGCACCCTGAAGTTGATTAAATAGATCATCAATAATCGACAAATTATACTTATTCTTCACGGTCACCATGTTCAAATCTCTATAATCTATACACATCCACATCAAGCTATCCTTCTTCTTGACAAATAAAAAAGGGAACCCCATGGAGAAAAACTAAAGCGTATGAAGCCATTGTTTAAAAATTCTTTAAACTGAATTTTCAACTCCTTCAATTCACCGGTCGTCAACCTATACAGATTCTTCGATATAGGCTCAGTGTCAAGACATATATTAGTTACAAAATCAATTTCTCTAGTCCGCGACAATCCTAGAAAGTCATTATGAATAAATGTTTCCCATTGTCTGTCATTTCCCCTCACGAAACGTCATACTTTCCACCTTGGAAATTTGGCATTCAGCTGCAAAACATCATAATTCATGGGCGAAACATCATAGATCCTCTGTCTTATATAAATTCACACAACACTCATCACAATTTCATCAGCGATTATTGAACCCTAGAGCTTTTTGAGAGCTAAAGTGTACCAAATCCTGGTGAAGTTGAAGCATTAGTAATTGTTGAACGCCAATGGCATTTGGGAGTGATTAGGAATCCATTAACAGAATATTTAAAGTGGAGCTCATGTCCACAGTTATGGCACATGATGTAGATGCATTTGGAGACGAAGCTGCTATAGTGGTGCATTCCATCTTGACAACTCTGGACGAGGAGGAACTTCATTCATTATGCGAATCTAGTGATAAACACATGGTTGATAGTAGACCTCAACGACCACCACAAGCAGAATGTTCTTTCACTAGTATGTGCCTTGGCAAGAAGTATAGTTCATTGAATCAAATTAGAAAAGAAATCAGTTCATTGAATCAAATTAGAAAAGAAATCAGTTCATTGAATCATGCATTGAAGAATGAGTACATAATAAAATTCACTCACAGTAACTCTAATCGGTTAGGGCTGCTTGCCAGAAAGAATGCGCGTGGTAGATGCACACATAAAAAATGCAAGGTGAACTGATGTTTAAAATAAAGAGCTATAACAATGTTCACACTTGCTCAATAAAGATGGAAAGTTGTTATACCTCTACTAAATAGGTGGTAACGCATTACTTGGACAGATTTAAAATTCGAGCTGACTGGGATCTTCCTTACACAATTGAGACAATCAGGAATGATTTTGATGTGAACAGTACACCCAGCCCTGGTAGAAAGGCAAGAAATGTGACCCAAAAAATGAATGAAGAGGATGACAATGAGCAATACAAGCTTATATGTCCATATGAAAAGAAGATTTGAAGGTCTAATCTTGGAAGTTCACTGCATGTTCAACTAGAATGAATTGATCCTTCTCATAGTCCAATATTTAAAAGGATATACATTTGTTTGGCAGCATGTATGATGGTAGACTAGTTATTTGTTCAGATGGTTGCCGCTTCATGGGATTGTCCTCGAGCCAATTGCTCACTACTGTCAGCATCAACGGGAACAATGGAATTTATTCAATTGGTGTAGCAATGGTTGAAGCAGAATGTAGGGATTCTTGGAGATGATTTTTGGAATTGTTGCTCGAGAGTCTAAACACCCCATCCGACAATGGATGGACAGTCATTTCTGACTGACAAAAGGTGCAATTGATTGCTTTTTCCATCTATGTTTATGTTAAGCATTGTGTATGAATGTTTGACTCAGACTGTTAATTTTTGTAGAGGCTAGTACCAGCTATCAGAGAGTTAGTGGAGCATAGTTTTTGCATCCAACATTAGTATGCAAGTTTTTAAAAACAATTCAAAGGCAAGTTGTTCAAGGATGCATTGTGGGGCACTTCTAGGGCCACAACATCACCGTACTTTGAGAGAGAGATGATGATGCTATTTTTGCTTGACCCATCAGTTCACGCATATCTACGAGGAATAGATGCGAGATTCTGATCAAAACATGTCTTCCACTCTATCCCAAAGTGCGACATAAGGCTGAACAACTTGAGTGAGTCCTTCAACCCTTGAATCCTACCTGCTGGTGACAAATCGATTCTCAATATGTTCCAAATTATAAGAAAGGACATCATTTGTAAGATCGTTAAGAAACACAAAAAATGGCGCAGTCAACAGCCCTTTTATGTCTATAGATCAAGAATGACTTGCTAGACTACAACTTATAGGTCAAAATTACAATCATGTTCTTGAAAGAGCTGCCGAGTTTGAGGTGATCAACGGTAACGAACAGTACTCTGTTGATTTGGACAAGCGTACATGTAACTGTTATCAGTGGGAGTTGACTGGCATCTTGTGTGTCCATGCAGTCCCGTGTATGCAATTTATGAGGAGATCTCCCAAGAAATTTGTGCATGAGTGCTACCATTGAGAAACATTCATGAGGATGTACTCCCACTTTCTCCACCTAGTTAGTGTAAAAATCATGTGGCCTATGACAAACTTTGATCCAATTATGCCACCATCATTTAAGAGACGTCCCAGAAGGCCATAAAAACAAAAAATAAGGGATGTAGACAAGGCCTCAAGCTAGACAGTGCTGGCCAGGAAACATCTCAACATGATATGTGGCTAGTGTGGGGGTGTGGGGCACAATTCCTGCACGTGTCAAAGTGGAGGCCCAGAGTCAAGTGCATGTGGCAGCCGTAGGTCCAAAGGCAGAGGTGGGAGAGGAATCTCGCAGGACACATTTATGGGTTTCATAGTTCCCAACAAAGTCCCCGAGACAGTTCCCGACATAGTTCTCGAAACGCAAGTGAGCACATTCTTACATTTACATTTTCATGTGTTATTTTAACTATGCTAATTTTATTTGCACTGTGTTATGCAGAAGTATGATGCGCAAGCTCCAAAAACACAAACAAACAAATATGTGAACCTTAACTTTGATTAGATATGGTACTGCCTTGAAATAAGCTATTTTCCCAACATTGCAAGTTGGAAATGATTCATCAAATCCTATTTACTTGCCTATGGAGGGAAATGGAAAGCTGCCATGCCTCTTAAAACCAGTGGAGTACCCAATCACATTGATGGATCTTTTGATATTTATGGTGCGAAACATATATTAAGTGAGATTTGTTCCAAGAGAAAGTGACTAAAACAAATTACAGGTTCAAGCATGTTCATTTCAGAAAAGAACATGCTTGAACCTATAATTTGGTTTTGGCCACTTTCTCTTTGAAAAATCTCATTTAATATATATTTCACTCCATTAATCTCAAAAGATGCATCAATGTGATTGAGTACTCCACTGGTTTATGGCATCTGTAATGCACATGTACGTTATATGGTTGTAATAGAATTGATAATTTGGTTTGCGTCTATAATGCACATGTATATTATATGGTTGTAATGGAATAGAATTGTTTGTTGATGATAAATGAAATTGATTGGCATGAAAAAGTAATTTTAGACAAAGTAGAATTGAGACAAATTAGAACCAGAGTAAGTAGAATTGCAGCTGATTGGAACTAGAGACGTTTTGCCACGAAAAGTTGTCATTCCGCGATGAAAAGTTGATGCTCCTTAGTGGAATGTTACAATTCCTCGACCTAATATATTTCAGTGTTATGCACATATTGCTTAAATTATTGTAATAAACATTTTAGTTGTTTGTTGACGATGAATGATATGGATAATTTGGTTTGAGTCAAGGTTTCTTACTTTCTCTTCCAAAAAAGTGAAATTTTGCAAGATTTTCCCTTATTTTAGTCTTTCCCCCCTGTGACATTATCAAAATGAGAAATCCAACCATATTACCTAAACAGATAGTTCCCAAATTTATATTATCCAACTAGATATTATCTAAACATAAACATAAATATATATTATCCAAGTCAAAACAATTAACTATGCAAAGAGACAATGAATAAATATTCTGTACAAGAAAATCAATATCTCAATCCGTATCCCTACACTTCAAGTAAACTTAGTCAGCGCCGCCTTCTTACGAGATTTCTTCTGCAAATCCATGATCACAAATGACAATTGCGGGTCTAGATATACGTTTGTAACATCTTGTTTTTCATACAATTTAAAACATATAATTTTGGCAGACTTTTTCTTTTTATAAAATACAGCGGAAGACTTTTCCTACTAAAATATTTGGAAATTCCATGAATAAAATTCTTTTCATTAAAACATTTACAGCTTAGAAAACTTGAACTTCATACAATAATCATTTTACAAATTGAAAACCCTTTACCTCCATCCACTCCTTTTCTTGCTATCACGCATACTTACATAACAATACTTAAACTATGAGCATAACGCTCAGTAAGAAGTGTAACGATCCAGATTTTCATACATTTAAAATGCGTTAAATTTTAAGAAAAACATATCAGAGTGCACACCGAGCCGTTAGCAACGCTTAAAAACATTTCATAAGTAAAACATTTCAAATATAAAAGCATTTGCGGAAGCGTAATAATTTAAAGGAAATAAACTCAACATTTAAATTACAATTTATGAAAAGAAATTTAATTACAATTTAGAAATTGAATTACATTACAATTTAATTATCTCTCACTTCTCATAGTCTGGCCAACCACAAGCTCGCGCATGCAAATCCCTCGTCAACTGCTTCTTCACTGCTCGAGAAACACCGCGTGTACGTGTACTTACACAGCAAGTAAAACGTGAACCTAAAGGACCAGTAAGAAAATGGGTTTATGCAAGATGAAATGTCTCTCTTTAATTCTTTGGAATGGGTCCACCCCAAACCAATCTTTTAGTTACGTATTTTAGGAATAGTTACATATTTTAGGAATAGCTTATACATAGAGTGTAAGGATAGCCTATTAGTTTCTAATTAATTATGTTAATTAGTCTTGTGATCCCGACAAGGAAAATATTAGTGTTTTTCCTCACTAAAGGCGTATGACCACCCCGTGGTGATATTCCTAATTGTTTCTATCGTCATGAAACTATCCTAAAAGTACATATAAGAATTAACTAAGGGCGCATACAAGAGAGTTCATATAACAACCATAACGGACATAATATTGTACGACAATAATATATATTTCAAACAAGTAATTTAATCAAAGCAATACAACGTGCTCGAGAAGTTTATAACCTAATTTATTAACATGCTTTTATTAATTATCTTGATTAGATTAACTAAGTTGATTAGGTTAACATACTTAACAGGTTAACAATTTGATTAACATTCTAAATGGGTTAACATACGCTAGTTGTAATCACTTTAATTTCAATAGCATGCTCAAGAGATCTATTCACAACAGGAATTATGCAAAGCAACATATCAACAAAGAACATATAGAAAATCATATAGGCTAACACCAACTAACAATAAAGAGACACGCTAAATTGATTACATGCTTAGAATACTAGTTAATTATACTAAGGGATTGATTAACAACTTTTAACAATTTAATCAATAGCTAGTAAATTAGTTAAACTATTAATTAACATGCTTATTAATTAAGTTAATCTTAACATGCTAAATTAGTCAATTCATAGGCTGATCACCAACCAATTTATATCTACAAGGCAACCAAACTAATAATGTAAGCAGAGCTATCAACAAAGCAACTAACAACTAATAATAGAATTAACAGAGAGCCAACACAACTAATAACAAAGCAATAAAGCTAACAACGATGGACATATCACAGAGTAACCAAGTCTACAGAACATTAACAAGTCCATAAACCAATCCAGGATATCAACTAGTAAACTAATAGCAGCAATACACGTAAATAGCCACAAACATGCCTCTAAATAGACTATAATTAGCAGCCAGGAATCAACGACTAAGAAATACTGCAAGGTATCACTATCACATAAATTAATTGTCAAACCAACAATAAATATCACAAACTAACAAATTCACATAATACTAACATGTCTACACTATCAACGAAGGAGAATTCTACAGTCTAGGAACTCCATACAAATCAACAGCTAAGAAATCAACGAAGGAAAGACCAATATAAATTCATCCAAGGAAATCCAACACTACGCACGCACACACTTGTGGTGTAGGGCCTCCACATGGCCAAGACACAACCAAGTCTTACCGAATAAAGAACACACTCCATGGCCTCCAATAGAAAAAAAAAAAAAAAAACACCCGAGAGCAGAACCACCCGGGGACAACCCTCCCCTCCTTCATCCTCTTCTCCACTGCCATTCACCACTCAAAACCAAATCGGCCATCTCCACAGCAACACGGAAATGCAGAAATGTCCAGCAACGAAGGAACCCACATCCATAGAAAACAGACGGAAAACTCATCATAATCCAACCGTTTCCAAAAACTTGGCCAAGAAACACCAAGGAGCAAATACAGGGTACCTTACCTCATGAAGAAAACCCCACTGTCGCCAGAAATCACACCCGAAGGTTCGGTCACACACACTTCATATCCCTCAACACTGCCCCTCATAGTCTCTCAATTCCCGGACGACAGAAGTTCTAACGTCTCAGCCATCAACCTTATCTGTACTCTCTCTCACCCCAGAAATCTCAATTACTTGCTGAATTTAAACACAAAAAGGCAATTTGAAATGCAAAACTGACCTATCCCATGCTTTTTAGCCGAAGCACTCGCGAAGATCCGGTCGAAATCTCCAGGCTAGCTGGACAACGTGGAGATTGTCCCGCCACGGCAGAACACAACACAACCGAGACCGAGTTCACGACAAAATCGGTCCAAACAAACCAAATGAACCATTGACAAACCGACTCCCCTGAATCCTCCACAAATCGCCGATCGCTCACTACCAACGTCCGATCAACAGAAACGGAAGAGGAGAGAAATCGATCCGACCTACGTCGACTCGAAGCTGGAACTCGCTGCCAGCTGAAGATCCGATCCCGAGCCCAAGGTAGCCCTGTGACCACGCGCCCGAAACCGAGCCCTAGCCCGTCGTTCGGTCACTGTTCACTCGTCGCCGTCCATGGAAGTCGTCCCCGCGTCGTCGCCGGCAGCCACACTCCCGATCACCCGAGCCTCGTCGTTCGTCTCCCGCGATCTCCATCGATCTCTCGGGCTCTCATCTCCCTCCCTCTTTCTATTTTCGTTCTCCAGAAAATAAGAAAACCAACTTCTCCTCTTCTCTTCTAATTTAAACCGAACCATGAACTAACCTGAACCGGTCACCTATTGAACCGGTTCATCACCCCCAAATCAATACATTTCTATTTTCCTTTTTACCCCTTTTAAATTCTAATTTCATTTTAATATTCAATTAATTATTTTATTACATTTTAATTATAACAAATCCCTCAATTAATCTTTCTTAAATGTGTAATTAATCACAAATGTAAAACAATTAAATAATCCCAAATATTACCATTTAAATTCATTAAATTAATATTTATTTTAATTACAGTAAATTCTATTTAATCTCAATAAATAAAATTCTTACGAATTCATCCTTCATAATACCCCGATAATTAAATAATTATCCAACTAAAAAAAAGTAGGGGTGTTACAAGAAGTGAAAGGAAAAATGAACATGACATGCGCGTTATAAAATATTTTCCTTTCTTTTCTTAAATTTTCTTTACTTAGGAAAAATGTGATGAACTTCCATTACAATGAACTTCCATTACAAGGAACTTATACTATATTGGTGAACTTGAACTATGGTGGTGAACTTGTACGTTCCTAGTGAACTTGAACCAGATTTGTGAACTTATATCACAAAAACGAACTTATACCATAATAGTGAACTTATTCCATCATGATGAACTTGTACCATTTTCTTTGTTCTAAACATTTCGGGAGTGAGCGACGAACTTTTAACCCAACTGAGACCCTTCTCATTTTCTTTACGTATTTCTTAATTAAAACTTATACATATAAAACTGTTTCATAATTTCTCTTAAAATTCATGATGCATGAACACATATAAATGCACACAATTCTACATATTTCTAACATTCTAATAACATACAAAATCTTTAACATTTATTTAACTAAAGTATCCAAGCAACAACAACACCCTTAACAGCAATACCAACAACTAAAACATTACATCTTCAAGTAATAACATGATCACAACCTAACCTCTTCTAAACACACACCACAGCATGATCAATTTTCTCTAATATTTATCAACACAACATGGAAATCAAAGCATATTCTACCAAACAACAATCTCAAACAATATCTCTAGAATTTTACATCTATCAACCTAAACATCATCAAGGAGCACCTCTAGAACAACATTTCTATACTTAACTTCTAATAGATAAGAATCAAGAACAGTAAGTCTCCACAACATATACATAGTCTTTTCCTTAAAATCTATTATGCATGAACTTCAAAGCAACCGTTATCAATCTGCTCTTAACAACGATTAAATCAAGAAGCTATTCTTATCTACTCATCAGCATAGGCTCATTCATACATATTAATCTTAACTTCTAGCAATAACAATCATCTCCTAAATATGAATAACAACAGAGCACCACACACGGTCAATTCACCTTAATGTTTATCAAAGCATTAAAAACATAGAGCATATTCAACTTTCAAGTAGTGGACCACAGCGACAAATACCAATGCTTTCAACACTATTCTCTAACTAGTTTTTATCAATACCATCATAACCAGGAAGAAACTTTAAAACAACATAACAATATACATGAATCTTATCAACAATAGAGCAGTACAACCTTCAAAGCTCAACATGATCAACACTAGCAGCAATCAAACACTAGCAGGAAAACAATATCATCAATATATCCAGAACCATAACGTCAAATTATCCAGAACAAGCATCAAACCTACCTCTTGTGATGTAGCCCAAAATGGAAAAACACACACACACACTTCTTACCTCTTCTCTGCCTTTCTTATTCTTCTGTAGTGACACTCTATTTCTCTCAAGGTGTTGGTCTCCTCTTTCTTCCAAAAGTTCTCCTCTTTCTGCTTTTTCTCTTCCGGACTTCTCCCTTCTCAGATGAAGACACAGCCTTTCTTCTTTTTCACGGCCTTTCCTCTTCTATAGAACTCTCCCTATTCCCTCAACATTCACCCTCTTTTATATAGATAACCCTTCTACTCAGGTCATGGCATTTGGCAAAGCAACCACTTGGAATCCAACTATTTATCTTCCACTTAGAATAAAACATCGCAGCTCATTTCTAGCGACGTTCTAAATTTTTTGTTGATCATCCCCCTACCTGTGATCGACCGTAAAACAGCATAAAATGACTCTGTATACATTTTTCAGAAAAATTGGTTGATCACCTTCTTCTCATGATCAACCGCAAATCCGAATTTTATAATCAACATAGGCCAAGATAGACCACAACTTCTACCTTGATCGACCACAAATCACATTTCTTCACAAAATTACTTCAACCCAGTTGATCACCCTTTTGTGGATGATCGACCACTTACAAAATGGTTTGCCTCTAGAATATTTTACTCAGTCAATGATCGATCGCCTCTCTTTCTTGATTGACCGCAACAAAATGGAAAGCTCTTATTCTTCATTCTACTCACCTATGGTCGATCAATCTCTTCAAGAGATCGACCAATCTTCCTAGCTAACACTTCTCACACATATAAATTCACACTTCATAAATCAAACTACCAATCACACCTCTGACTATACATCACTTAACCACTTAATGTATTACTCTTTCACAAACCATACTCAGCATACCCAATTCTTCCAAACTAATACTATTAACATTACTATAGTTCTAATTATCATCACTTAATCTCATAATTAGTACTATGAAATTCAAGGGTATTACAACTTTGGACAGGGACTCTTATCAAGTAGATCTTCATGAGGGTGGAAGCCGGTCTCCTTGCAATTTCAGAGCAGCCCTTACCCCCTGGTACACTAAAAGATGTCGTGCGGACTAAAATGCAAAGGAAAAAATTAGTGCATAAGCAAAAAGCAATATGAATCTACACAATGAAAAAAAATATATACTTCTCTTTTTCTGTTGGCGCTACGACGATTACAATTGCTTCTGGCAGCAACACCTGGTAAGGGTAGAGAGTGTGTAGGTCAACGGACGACAAAAAATACAGTTGCTTTGGGTGTGACTGAAATGTAAACCACACATTAGAACTGTTCAAACATGAAAGACAAACCAAAAAAGTGAGAAGTTTACTTACGAAAATCCACCCTATTGTCATTAGTAATTTTTCAAATTGAATGTTGAAGTATTCTTCTTCGTTCAACACATACCACTGCATACAAAGAACACAATGTAAAGATGAGTACTAAAATAAAATATTCTTAACTACTTATTGTAATAGAACTTAATTCTTACTGTATTTGACGTCACTTCTTGCTTTGGGAAGATGAGTTGAGTGATGTGGTACTTACCCTGAACCTAAAAATGAAAATAGCAGGCAAAATATCCTAAGTATCTAGTCCAATACACTTAATGCTAGAAAATGAAACAGCCTACCATAATTCTAGCAAGAAATGTGCACATCTTGAGATTTTTCCTGGTATTTTAATGAACAAACTTCATAACAATATCCATCAGTTCACCTGGGTGCAATGAACTTTGACAAGTTACTGTCAAACTAATAAAGCATGAATAAGTGCAGATATGTAGATAACCAAATCAAAGATGTACCACACACATAGTTTTAAGTGGTGAATGTTGTATTCCACCCGACGTGTCTGTCGATGGAGGAATTAGAGAAACTATCTGCTACACCTTAGCAAGCACAATAGGAGAATGAGGTTAGCGTCTAAGGGCAATGGTGTTGTAAATTTGAGACACGTTATTACTTCGCATGCAAATAAAGTAAATAATGGACTTTACGAATAAACTAAAAAACTTACTAGCATTCTGTGCGTTCAAATACTAAAGAGCTTGTTAGAGAGGATGCTAGAGAGGCTGCTGGAAGTGGTGCTTAAGAGGCTATTGGAGAAGATGCTAGAGGGGCTGCTCGCTGCCCCATTCATTGCAATTTGGCCAACAACTGCTGATGGTGCTCCTCTACTCGATCCTCCATTGTTTGTATTTTGTGCAGCCTCATTTCAACTCAATCCTCCATCCTTCAAACTCGACCTAACATTATTTGATGTTGCTCCTCCCCTTGTTCCTCTGTTCTTTGCACCCAGCCGACAATCTCCTCAAGCATCGATGTAAAGTGAGATGACTAAGGAAGGGGCATAGTCATCGGTTGTGGAGTATCATCCTCCATGTACTGTAGAGGCGATGATGGAGGTTTTCCTCCTAGGGGGCTTGAGGCTGTACAACTGAGGGGGTGGAGGTCGTATGACTAAGGGGGCTGGAGGTTGGGAAATTTTTGCTTGAGTCTTCAGGGCAGACTTGGATGTCTTGCATACTCATTTTTCTCCAACTATGGAGATCCTCATGCGGTCTACTTTCAATTTGTTGTAGACATCAGTGTCTTCTCATCGATTCTCAGCTCATCATCCAAGAGTGGTATCCTATGATGCTTAACAATCCTCTAAATGAGCCAACTAAATGACATACTCTTGGTTGGGTTGTTGAGGATCTCATACATAGGGGTCTGTAAACCGAACAGGAACCAAATAACCAAACAGGAATAGATAGATTCAGGTCGGTTTGGTTCAATTTTGCACACCAAAAAATAAAATTTTGGTTAATTTTTATGAGAACCTAGTGTTTGGATTTGGTTTTTGATTTTAGTTTCTCAAAAACCGACAAACTAAAATTGAATCGCATGTGGGCCAGTTGTTAGGGATATTGGAGTTCCATGTTCGATCATTCATGTCTCCACTTTGGGTTTGTCACTTTGTCTTCATCGTTTCATCTTTGTTCAGTGCCCACTCCACTCTCCAGTAGTCCAACGCTTACATATGCAAGTGTAGATTACAGAAGAGAAGACAACTCGGTAGAAAAGAGGTCCAGACTCCAAACTCCAAACTCCACTCCAGCGCTTAAATCTGCAAGTGCAGATTGCAAAAGGCTTCAACTCATTGCTCATGTTCTACTTCACCTAAAATAGTAAAACTTTAAAGTTCAAGTCACTGCTCTGGTTCGCCTACGGTCCCCTTGAAAATTCATGTCACCGTCTCGATCGCTAGTCGGGGAGTCGGCTGTGGCCCTCTTGGTTGCCACTCCATTTTTCCTCTGGCTTCGGTTCAGATTTGCATTTTTTATTGCAAATATTCTGTCAGATTTACCTGATCTGGCATTTGAAATATTACTATATGGTAAACTAGTTATTAGATTATATTTAGTTACAATCTTAATATTACTAACATGTTTTACAGTTGTTTTGGTTTTTGTTTTTTACTTTTAGCTGAGATAGAACTGATGACTCTTTAAATCCATCCAGATTTCCATTTTTTTCAAGGGTTTCTTGATATTTTTTCTCTCATTTCGGGTGATTTAGAGGCATGTAATGCAGTTTGGAGCATAATTGCCAGAATATTGGGGTGAGTTCAGAAAAAGGAAATGAATAATTCAAGTCTATTATAATGTGTTGCTCTTGGCAAGCAAGACTGGTCTAATTGAGGAGGATCTTGTCAACCAACAACTAAATTGCACTAGTAAAGAACAAGATGGCTTGATCTCTGCATGTACAAAATTAAATGCAAAAACTATATAGGTATCCTGTATTCTGTGGGTTAACTTGTCAACTTTTGCATGGCTTATGTCCATTTTATTTATTAGTTTAACTCAACCATCTTGGATTGTTGTTTTTCCTTTACCCTTTGATGTGCCCCGAGGACCTGTCACTTGAGCCCGAGCCAAGGGCTCCTTTATTTTCTAACTTTTTATTTATTTTTTAGGTTTTTGAATCCAAATAAACAAAGAGGAGTGGGCATTTGGACTAATGGAGATCTTGAATTCTTTTGGAGGAAATTGTGGGTTTTCCAATTCCGCCTAAAATCTGACCCTCGGCTATTCAAGGGCAATTTGGACCATTAAGACAACTTCCTTTACATTTTAGTTCTTCATAGAAAATGTAGCCAACATCCATAGCTTTCCAACAAGCTATTGGACGTTATATTTGGTTATCTTTTGCTATGTCAAATATTTCTTTTACAGAGACTAATTTCCCAAACTCGGACTTATTGTTTATGTTTTATTATTTAGGGTTATTTTAGTAATTTTCTGCTAAGGTATTTTGGTCTTTGACCTATTTTGTAAACCCTAGGGTTTAAGACCCCTTCTTGCTGATGAAAGAGGAGTTTTTGGAAGAATAGAATTTTGAAGAGCTAAGCTCCTCCATAACCGCGGCCAACCCCTCCACAAGCGCCGATTCTCATCCATCCCTTGCAAGGGTCCTCTTGAAGATTCTCATCCTTGCTAACCCGGGTTATTGCCTCTTCCATTCCTCTTTTTCGTAAGGGGTGAATGTGGTGTGGAGGTAAGAGAATTTTTCCCCATTGGAGATAGTTGGTTTCGGCCAACCCAAAGAGACGCCCTCTCACTTAGGAGGTGCTGCAACTCCCTTGGTGTTCCTTTCTTTATTCTGGTGCTACTATTGGATTTTGTTATTGATTGATGAACTATGGATATGTGGATCTGATATAGGTTGGTTGTTGGAGGTATTTTTGTGGAATTTATTGAATTTAAAGGTGATGAATTTCGGAATAGAGTGAACTGCTGAATCTGTGTTTTCATTATTGATTGTGTTATCGCTGATTGAGGCTTCTGTTTGGAGTATTTGCGTCGCTCTTTTCTGGTTAACGTCTTCTAGAGAATTGTTTGAGCTTGAGTAAGGGAGCTACTCTCCAAAATTGAACTTTATTCGATGTATGCATCTCGAGTTATGTCGTTTTGAGTAAACGTTGCTGAAACTGCCCTGTATAAAAATAGTTTTTGGGTCATTGGTATTTAGAGCATAACTTCTGATCTAGAATGGTTTTCTTTATGGAATTTTGACACGAGTATTGTGGTTGTATTGAGGACAGCTCTACCAAGTTCCAGTTTGATCTCACGCACAAATTGAGAGTTAAGTTTGATTGATTGTTGCTGATTCAGTGAACTGTATTTTTCCCGAACAGATTTAACAAAGGTTCCCCATTTGTTTCTTGGGGTGGATATTCACTGGGGTTGGATCCACAACGATCAGAAACACGATGATGCGATAACAGTAAAATAGAATTAACATAATTCTTGTCCCACATAATCAGATGACCCATCAACTCGTTTTCTATTAAACCACTAGGCATGCTGAAGTTTTCATCTCCAATTAAAAATCCAGGATTTAAAGAGTTATCAATAAGAGTGGCCACAACATTATCATCCAACCGTGCAATAACAAATTCAATAACAACATTATTTCTAAACCACCCAATTTTAAAGAACCAAGTAATCAAAGTGTTTGGTAAGATGTACCTCGAGCAATTAGTTTTGGCTAGTATGTTTGCTTCTCCGCTATCGTAGACTAGCAAATAAAGATTCGAAGGTGGTAATGCACCCAAGCCCCAAACTTTATCCATAGGCATGTAAGAATCCATGTCAAATCTCCTTCCATTTGTGAATAAAAAATTGACTTCATCTATGCCGCAACATACATCATAACAAGTCAACTCGCCCTGAGTTTTCTCTTCTCGAAATTCAATGATGAGAGGTCTTTCTATGGTCAAGAAAAAAAATTCATCTTGAATAAGAGCTAACTCTTTTAAAGCATTTTCTCCTTCAATGGTTGCTGCAAAGAATATATCTCCATGCTCCGCTATGCAAGTTTCTTCCATTTTACAAAAATTGTGTCGGTTATGCGAAATTGAAGACTTTTCATCTTCCATGAGTGTTTCCTCTAAGGCCATGAGATTTTCCCTTTGAGGAGGACTTTCTTCCTCCTTAGTTACTACCATTAAACCATCTCCATTCTCAATATGTTCATCCTTGAGAGTTAAGTTTGATTGATTGTTGCTGATTCAGTGAACTGTATTTTTCCCGAACAGATTTAACAAAGGTTCCCCATTTGTTTCTTGGAACCTGTCACCCTTCTTACAGATAAGGAAGATAATCAGTATTCTAAATCAGTGGACTACAGTAAAAGGTGACATTGTGGAGGATGAAGCGATGGTTAATGAGTATAATGTAAAGGATTTTGACCTTGATAGATTGCTAGATTGTTGCTGTAGATATTCTCAGTAAATGGATTTTCATCAATTTTCAAGTTTCATCTCTTTTTATTCTTCTATTATAGATGTAAATCTGGAAACAAGTTCTTACATGTGATTTCTTCTTTAACAAGGTGGGTGGATAGCCAAAAATGAAACTTCACTTCTGCTATCCCAATTGGCACGATCAGTATTTTGATCCTCATTCCTGTTGTATATGAGCAAAGTTTTGGGTTCCCTTTCTTGGTCCTGGTTGGCGTGTATTCTTGACCTGTAAATCATTTATACAAAAGGAAGAAGGCATCATTTATACTATTTTGATATTAAAAAAAAATGGTAAAATCGGTATCAAACAGGAACCAAAACTAAAATTTTGGTTCAGTTCTGAAAAACCAAAAGCTTCGTTTCGGTTTGGCAATGGCCGAACCAAAACCCTTCCGGTTCGGTTCAGTTCCACATCAACCAGTTCTTGAACACCCCTACTCATACATGTGACTTAAAATCACATAGTTCACGTTCACTTTCTTTCAGCTGAACACCTTCTCCAACATATAGAGATCCATGCAGCTAACATGATCTCGATGTCCATCCCGAGGCAAAATGGTGCGTGTCATGATGGTGTGGATCACTTGAGCTTTGGCATTCAAATCATTGGACTTTGGCTTCTTGAACGCTGCTATCTCGCGATCACAATGCAACAATTTAAGCATTGTCAGACCTTCTCCTCGTTTAATGAAATTAGGCTCTCAAAACACGTGGTAATATTCCTCCCTTGGGTCCTCCATCAAACATCCAAGGTGTAGGTTAATATCATTGGGAGTCCATCTCAACTCTTGTCCAAACATGTAAGTCTAGACTTCTAATGGTTGGGTGGACAGTTTCAAATTAGCATAAAACAGTTTGACAATCCGTTCACATAAACTTCCACCTAATCTGCACAACCCAGGTAACCCAACCCCCTCAACCAATTCTTCAATCTCCAATTCAGCCAATGACTCAAAGTCTACTATTCTAGATATAATAATTGAATGATGTTTAATGTTGGCTTCATACCAATCTCTCGTTGCGGTAGTCCTAAAGAGCAGGGAGTGGAACTTATCTATAATAAATTGGAAATAGACCAATTGAGCAGCTGGTTGGTGTTGAGGCTAAGGTTGAGGTTGAGCTTCAACCTCAACTTGTGTAACAGGGTCAACCGCAATGGGTGCTCCAACTTGAACCACGACTAGTGCTTCAACTTCAATCGCGGCTAGTATATTGAACTGAAATTGAGCATGCATGAAATCAATTACAAAGTCATCTGCGTTCACACCCCAAGACCATTTCTGCCTAAGGTTGAGGCTGATACTGCGATGGAGCAGCCTTACGCTTGAGAGTCAATTTTATTGTCCTAGAATCCATTGAATCGATGAAATAGTAGGAAATCCTTTGAGAGTATGAAGGTTTTGGGTTTCACTAAGGAACTCGTTGAGCTCAACGAAGCACAAAATTTCAATATATATATACTAGGGCAATGGAAGGCAAAACGATGCATGACGTTCTACGACTGAAAGTTGTCATTCCATGGTGGAAAGTATGATGTTCCACAGGGGGGAACAATAGTCAATGATAAATTTGAATTAGTACTAACGTTCTACTGTGGAAAGTGTAATATTTCGCCACGAAACATCAGTATGAAAACCTGTATATTTAGTACTGACGTTCTGCGGAAGAACGTGTAGCGTTCCAACATGGAAAGAAATTTAAATGTTTAACAACAAACGTGACAACAATGTTAGAGGCATATATTTTCCATATTTCAATGGTTAAGTTGTTAGCAAAAATATGTTAATGGTTGACTTATCATTGACCACAAAAGCAGAGTGGTTGATTTGTAATTTTCCTTGGTTTGATGATGAATGGTTAATTTGATGATAAATTATTTATAACTTGATTGTGATTAATATGTTTATCATCTTGTTCATATATGATCGTATATTGGAGGAAAAGTGATTATGTCATCGGCTCCTTGACTCGATAGATGTGCTAAATTTTTCCCTTGGTCTAGGAGTCCTAGGAGCCCTCACATGCCCACTAGAATGCTTCTGTTGACTTTGTTGTAATTTTAAAAACATGTCCTTCATTTCATCAATTTGTTGTTGAAAATATTTCTAGGCCTTTTCTTGATCTATCTCGGCGGGTGGTGAGCTTGAGCTAGGCATTGCCCCTTTACTATGGTGATAATTAGTACCGCTTCTAGTATTCATTCTTTACACCAAATAGAATTACAGAGCTGCACACAAAAGACAATTAAGGCTCTGATACCAAATAATGTAATCCGAAATTGCAATCAGTCCAACAATTAACAAGACTAATCGGCTTTCTCAATTCTGCACACTAAACTTAATTCGATCGATTCTCCAATTGTATATGACTTATGAATCTCAAATTTATAGGGCCACCAGTAGACATGTAATATTGAATCACCAAGAAATTTCAGCTTAAAAAATGTCGCACACATGAAGTGGTGTTTAGAAAAATTCGTTGCTCGGAATTAGAAATCGTGGAAAAACAGTCTTGTACCAATCCTAGTAAAGTGGGCATAACTTTCAAAATATGAATCCAAATAAAGTGATTACACCCAGCATTTCTCAAGGATTGGTAGACCAATAATATCAAGTAAAAATTACAATAGTATTCTTCAGGAAAATTGGACAAAAAGCATGTACTAAGTTGATTCGCGGATCTCCTCGAAGCTAGGGTTTGCAAAAAATAACAATTTTCAGCACCCTTGAATAAACATACACAACTTGCAATCTATAACTCCAATTCAATAGCTTCCAATCAGAAAACCACAACAATAGATATTACCAAGTTCCCAGGTCAGAATTATAGAAGAGGCTTTAAGAGAAAAAAAAAAACAAAACAAGAATACCAAGTTGTCCGCGCAACCTCAATCGACCGAGATTGGCGAGTTGAATCGGGTCCTCCTCTAAAGAACCTCTCCACCTTGGTTCTGATGCATTCTTCTACCTCCTCACGTGAAAGACAACTTCTAAAGAAGTTTTTGGAGCAAAGTAGCTCCAATCCTTCCCCAAGAACGAACAAGAAACGAATGGAAGGATTGGTTTGGTGTAGATTTGCAAGCAAGCCGAAGACCTTGGTTAGAAGAGACAAGCTCCAAGCAATTTTTGCTTCAGCAAAGATTAAGATTCAAAATTGATTAGGGCTCCCATTAAGGGAGACTAAGTACTCCCTTAAGGGCCAAAAAGGTCAATTACAAAAATGCCCTAAATGTCAAATGACAAAAGTGACCTCAATAATAAAACACACAAAATAGTTCCGTGGTTAGAATTTGGGCCTCTGTAAATGGGATGTTTGACATAGCAAATGAACTCTAAATAAAACACATAATACCACTTTAGAAAGCTATGGATGTCTACTACAAATCATTGGAAGAACGCTTTTTCATTTAAGATCTATTGTGCCTATAAAAATGTCAATTTCTGCACCATGGTTGGATTGTAGGCAGATTTGTAACGTCTACCTTTTCTTCTATAATTTTGCTTCCAAATAAGTGCATGCTTAGGAGCCTATTTTATCGTCATGCTTAGGTCCATCTTCAAGGTTCTTTAGCTTATTCCAACCTACAAAATAACAACTTATTATTTAAACAAGAAATCTCATGGCTCGGGCCTAGGTCGAGGGTCTTGGAGTGCATCACCTTGGTAATGGAAGAGAGACTTACGAGAGAAAATTTAGGGTAAATGAGAGGGAACCAGGGGAGAAAGAACAAGAAGAAGAGGAAAGGAAGAACAGAAGGGTTAGGAAAGGAGAAGGATTCAACTTGGAAGGAAACCTTTGTGCTCTCATCTTCTTCAAGGAATTAAGATAAGAAATAATGTTTGTGTTTTTCCTTTTGAGCTACATCACAAGAGGTAAGGTTTTATTGTTGTTTGATGCTTTGATGCTTGTGTTTTACAGATTTTAAGTTAAACAATCATGTTGATGTTTGAGGATGTGTTGATGATATGCTAAAACATGTTAAGTTGTATGCAATCATATTCATGCATCATGGTTTTCACAAAACATTACGAAAATGATTTATCATGCATATGGTTTTCAAGTACAGAAAGATAAGGAAGATTAAGAACCTAATGATATGTAGAGGCTTTGGGCGGATTTCCCCCCAATGAGTTAAAGGCTTTGGGGACAAGTTCCCATTGAGAGGCTTTGGATACTTAATTCATTGATAGAGGCATAGGTGGACGTGGTCTCTAATGATAGAGGCTTTGGGGGGATTTTCCCCTAATGATTGATACTATGAGTTGAGTTCCAATGATAAAACAAAAAGGGAAATGTAAAGAGAAGAAACTAAAATGAAGATGTTTTACGTAAATTGCATTTCATGATTAATTATGCATCTCATTTTTTACTAAGCATTAAGCTTATAGTTTAAGGCTTGTGATATAGGTAAGTATGGTAAAAAGGAAATGAGCAGCTAATTGAGGCTTTTTGCGTTGTGGACCTCGTGTTGGCTAGGCTAAACGGGGAAAGGAAATGTAAATGGTTTTTAATTTGTGAAATGTATTTGTAAAATATATGCTTCAAGAATTTAAAGAAAGAAATTTGATTCATGGTATTTATTACATTTTTTTCAAATGCTTTCATTTCAAAAAGTCTTCCACTATGCTATGTTTTATAAAATAAAAAGTGTTTTGAATCTTGACGTTTTAAGTAAAGAAAAACGGTCGCTACAAACAATCATGTGACCATTGCTTATTTATATTTAAAAAAATGGATGAATGAGATGAGAGGAGTTATGGCTAGAAGAGGAGATCCAAAGGATGGTGGGGTAGGGGGAGATCCTTTTCTGTTCTCACCTACCACGGACGAGTTCACTCCTGAGGTTACACTCCTTGACGTAAAACGGCAACATTTCCTCCTTTTATCTATACTGCCGCAAACATGTTCGCTACCCGAAATATGTTCCTCAATGCAAAACGACGTCGTTTATCTTTATGTATACTTAATGTTTTTCCACGAAGCGTCTTTCCTAGTTGCGGAAGAATTTTTTTCTCAGATCCAATGGTCATCACCCTATTAATCCAGCGATCCTTCTCTCTCCCACATGGAATCTTTCTTCCCCACAAGAGCATCTTTTTCCTAATCTAACTACTCACGTTATGTCATCTCATTTAATCCAATAGTCAATCCATCTCCCACTACAGAATCTTTCTCTCTCACGGAAACATCTTTTCCTTCTACCTTCTAATTCAACGACCATAAACTATTCCTTCCATCTAACGGTCATTCTCTCCCCTGCTATGGAATCTTTCTTTCTCGCAAGAGCATCTTTTCCTTCTGCCTTCTAATCCAATAGCCATAAACTCTTCCTTCCAAGTTCCATTTAATTTAATGGCCCTCCTTTCACCTGCACTTTATTTTGTTCTGCCATCTCCGCGCTTTACACAATCTTTAATCTTAGTTGTTCATTGGCTCTATACAATGGTTGTTATATCATCCGCTCTTCCTAAAACATTTTCTTCGTCCAAAACAACGATATTTGGCTTGTGGATTCATCTTTCGGCGGATCTATTTGCTCTCCCGGATACCTTTTTGACTCTCCTTCATTTAATACAACGTCGCTCCCCTTATTTTTTTTGTAGTGTTTCCTTCTGCAAATGCCAAAACTCTCACGACTCCACTGTAAACTTACGTCCTTCATTAAAACGACAACATTTCCTTCTTTTAATCCATTTGTTGCGGACGCATTTACCTTTGCAAATAGATTCCTTCTGCGATACCACTGTTCACAGCGTCCCTTACTCCAAATGTGAAGTCGCTTTGCTTGAAAGTGGTACTCGACGAGCCTGGCCCGATAGTGCGTGCTCGCGAGCCCAACTTTTAGGTTCGGGTCGGCCTGCCAATTGGGACTAAGTTAGGCTCGACTCGCTAAGTGTGCCATGACATCCAATTTGGTTGGAGTTTAGATCAAATAGGTGGTCCGATCAGACTTTAAGAAATGAGCAAGGCGTTATACAATTAGCGATGCAGTTAGTGTAGTCTTTTGTTGCTATGTCACTAAAATTATTTCATTTTTTTAGCAACCTATAATTTTTATTTAGAAGTTCAACATTTTAAAAATAGCAATAATAGGTTTTTTTGTAATTTTATAATGCATAATATCTGTGATGATGACTAATTAATGTAAGGGAAAATGACAAAACAACCATCGTGGTTTACGATCAATGACAAGTCAACCACTATGGTATGTTTTCTAACAAGTTAACCACCCATGTATGGTAAAATGACAAATCCACCATCGCTGTCTGTTAAAAAGCTGATGGGCCCCGCAATTTTTGGCCTGTACGCCGTGGCGTGCAATCAATTTTGGCCTGGACGCCGCAGAATCAAGTATTTGTGTTAAAAGTGGGTTCGGTTCTCGGGTATTTGTGAGAAGAACCAAAAGTCCCATAATCTTTATTACCTAATTTTAGGAGTGGGCGGGAACCGACTAGAACCGGGTTCCGGTTCTCAGTTCCAACAATTTAAAATATTATCGGTTCCGGGTATTGAATGATATGGTGTTCGGTTCTCGGTTCCTATAGTCAAGAATCGAGAACCGAAGATACTTAAAAACCATCGAGAGTCTCGGGAGGCAAGACTCAAGAGTTGAAGGAACCCTAGAAGCTTTGGTCTTCAGAACCAGGAACTGAGATCTGGAGAGACGAAGTCGAGGCTCGACACTGCAACTAGGATTGCGAAGCGGCGAGAAGTTTATGCAACTGCGATTTGCGAAGCTTGTGAAGGCAACGGAGACTGCGTTTGGACCGAGACCAACGGCGACTGCGTTGTGAAGGCGATGACGACTGCGAAACCGCTGCGACGACTTTCAATTGTGTTTTGCGAAGCTGCGACGATGATTTTCAACTATGACGATGATGAAGGCGATTGCAAAATCTGGAACAGAGGTCGGAGACAAACATTGCTCCCTTGATTTCGATTTATTTTGATTTATAATATTTGAAATCTATTTTTTGATTTGTGATGAATCTGTTTTTGATATTTGAAATTTGTTGTTGATTTGTGATGAATATGTTTTTTGATATTTAAAATCTATTTTTTTTTTTTTGTGATGAATCTATTAGGGTTGCCGATTGTTCAGGGATGCTAGTGTGATGAATCTAGTTTTTCATGTTTTAGTGATGAATCTGTTAGATGTCTGCCCAATATTTTTCAACTGGCAGGGTGGGGAACCGAGAACCGATGGTTTCGGACCCAGAACCAAGGTCTGTTCTGGGTCCGGTTCTGGTTCTCATCAGTTCCAGGTTGAATCTGTAATGACATATGGTACAATGCTTTTGTTTTTGCTCTCAAAACGTGAAAGCTGCATAGTGGGCAGCAACAACAAACAGCATTCTGATTAGGAATCTCTTTGCATTCAATTTTTTGTCGTCATTTCCTTGTTATTTTGTTTGTTAGTTGTTTTTAGTTTTGTTATAGATGACTAGATAATCGGTGAAGGAGAAATGGTTAAGAAAAAGGGTTAAGTCTAAAAAATTATTGTTGGATCTTGTTCAATTGTCGTTTTACTCTTTTTAGAATCTGAATTGTTGATTCTGTTTTATTGTTGTTTTTTGGTGGTTTGTTGATTTCTGTTGTTTTATTATTTTCAATTTTTATTTCATTGCATTTTTTATTATCCAAGAGACGCTCTGAGGAAATACTGTTATGCTAACTTAAGCATGTCGTGTGGGTTATTATACTGCAGGTTGGCGAATTACTCTCAACGATCAGAATGCTATCCCGGACTAAGAAATTGATCTCGAAGCGTGGGAAGGCAACGGTGCTGGAGGCAGTTGAACCCGTTCAAACCACGGCATTGGAAGCCGAGGCAGTGGAAGATGTTTAACCCTCGGCGGCGGTGGAAGACGAAGAAACCGCCGAGCCTGAAGAAGGAGATAACAGATGCTCATTGGTCCGGTTCCAACCCGTTAAAGCGGGTTCAAGGTCCAAACTATATTGGAACACGAATTGCAAAACACGGTATTTAGAAGATAAACAAAACCATAGAATTATTGTGTCAAAAATAGTAGATTTGGACTCATTCGCAGGAATGGGAATTGATCGTATGCTTGAAGCTGGAGGATTAGCCGGGTTGTGCTGGATGAGGGACAGTTACTATGAGACAGTTATACGATTGTTTTATGGAAATTTGAGAATGTCCACCTAACCATTAGAGGTTTAGACGTATGTTTTTGGAAGGGAGTTGAGGTTCACTTCCAACGATGTAAACATTATGCTTGGATGTGTACTGGAGGAGCCAAGCAATGAAATTATCATATGGCTCGGGAGCCACCATTCTTCAAACAAGGACCTGGGTTAACGATGATTAGATTGTTGCACCGGGATCCCGAGGTTGCCGAGTACAGCAAGCCAAAGGGCAAAGAGTTGAATGTCTTAGCCTGATTGATCCACCTGATCATGACATACACAATTTTGCCTCGGAATGGGCATCGAGACCTTGTTACCAGCATGGATCTCTATATACTGTAGAAAGTGTTCACAGGAAAAAAGGTGGACATTGGGTATATCATCGTGAGCCACATGCAAGAGGTGCTCAACAACTCGGCGAAGTCCCTGCCGTACAACTGGCTCATCCAGAGTATCGTTGAGCAGTTTGGGGTCCCCATCCCGCAAAAGGAGTCGAGAATTGAAGAGTCAGTCAATGACATTTACAACAATTCATTATTGGACCGAATGGGTATCACCCAAACTGGAGGGGAATGGTTCCGCAAGTCCAAGAAGCAAGCAGCACATCCACCCCGCTCAAAGCCTAGGCATTCAGTCCCTTTGCATGAACAGCTGCCTCCTCCTCAATCATCTCACTTTAGTTCGATGCCTGATGAGACGTTCGCCTGGATGAGCAGGATGGAGGAGCTCCATCATATGTCCATGACCCAAATGCACAAAATGGAGGAGCAGCTGCAAATGCAACAAGTCCAAATACAAGAAGCAGCCAAGCTCGCAGAAGATAGGTGGGGCATAGCACAACAATGGCACATGCAAGCAGCCGAGTGGCATCGTGAGATGGTGGCAGCCCTTCAGACAGGTGAGAGGCAATCAACCCATTTAGCAACCGTGTCATCCTCCTCTAACACACCAGATGCGACATTCCGATTGTAAGTTCATTCCGTTGAACGCAAATTTCACTTTTTACTTTATTTGTGTTTCATGTAATGACGTGTTTTTAATTGGCAGAAACCCTGTCGGAATCCACCAACGTACTCCTTCAGCCGTGCCTCTCGAGCCACCGCCCCTTAAAATTGTGCGCATGGTACGTCTTTCATTTCGGTATATATGTGTGTTCATTCATGTTTACGCTGACCCTTTTTTGACATTTTTGTTGCAGGCTCATGATTTGATGAGTAAGTTCAAGGATTATGTCCACGAAAATATTCGAAAGAACATAGAGACATGCGCAATTCTTGGGGGAAAGCTGACCGACAATGAGTACATCGTCAGTGATATCATCTTCCCGGATCAGCACGGAACGTCAGATACTGTGAGAGGCCTTCGTGTGTGTTAGTGTATAAGCTTTTATCTTAGTACTCATCCAAACTTATATGCAGCAACAGGCGCAGACACAGATGTTTTCCTTTATCAACAGCAACACGGTTTACTCCCCGTAGGATGGATTCACGTAAATAATCATCTCGCTTCTCCAGGTTGTTGTTAATGTTTATTGAGATCATATAATGCGTTGTTTACATTGCAGACTCACCCGAAACATGATTGTTTTATGTCGTCCATTGACCTGCACACGCAATACGCTTACCAGAAATTGCTGCTGGAATCAATCTCCATTATCGTAGCTCTCACTGACAAACAGCGGTCAGAAGTTTCCTTTGTGTACATTCTTAATATTGCTTTCCACATAATTGACCACCAATTATTCCCTTTGCATTACAGGCCGTTCAGCGTCTTCCGGTGTACCCCTGCGGGGATGGAGGTGATAAGACAGTGCAAAATTAAGGAACAATTCCACGAGCACGAACCTCCAACATTTAAATATGAGGGTCCGTTGTTCGCCAGAGCAGATAGAGTATTTCTTGACCCGCACTTATTGTTTCTGATCAAGGATTTGCACCCGAGACAGACGAGGAAGAAGAAGGCGTAGTTTAGTTCAATGATTTACGTTGTAGTTTGTGTTTAGTTGAATTTGTGTACATTTACGTTGTAATGTATGTGTAGTTGCCAGTGATATGTTGTTTGGATGTTATGGGTAGTTTACATTTAGTGGATGAATGATATGTTTGGATGATACTGGAACTGCTTGCGATTATTTTTTGTACAGGATGTATGAGAATAACTTTGGGGGAGTAAAGAAACAAGGCATATTCTGTTAAAATATTTAAAAATTAGCAAGTCGGTCAAATGATAAGTTGTAACACCCCTTTAATTGAAAAGAGAAGGAGTGAAGTGGCTGCATATCATTTGACACCTAGGGGACATATATTACCTGAAGCGTCCTCACTATCTTTTTGCATATATTCTCCGGAAGTGTAATTAAAATGAGAAATCTAATTTGACATGATTAACGAAAAGAAGATAGGATTCATAACTAATGAAGGCACAACTTTACATCAGTGTCATTTGACTGTCATCTACACTTGTTGCAAGAAAAAACAATTGTATCACGGCAGCTTAAGGTCCACATTTGTGTACGTTTATGTGGGAGGACCTTCCGCATCAGACTCCTGCAGATCACATTGAAAAGGAAATGAGCATATTTCAAATACAATTGAAGGCATAACGTGATAATGCGCTGACCTGCGTCTCATGAACTCTATCAGGAATTGACTCAGATACTCGGGAAGGAATTGTCTCAGGGACTAGGAAAGGAATTGTCTCAAGAGCTGTCTCGGGGACTCTGAACCCCATAAATGTGTCATCCGACCTTCCTCTGCCGCCTCTGCCTCTGCTCTGCCTCTCCCTCTGTTGCCTCTTCCAGCCCCTGCACTGGACTCGCCTCCCCCTTCGCACGTGCGGGCATTGTGCCCCACACCCACACACCGGCCACAAGTGACGTTCAAATGTCTTCTAGTTAGCACTGTCCAGCTTGGGGCCTCGTCCACATCCCGTATTCTACATACGCGCAGCCTTCCTAGAAGCCTTTTAAATGGCGGTGGGGTAATTGGATCAAGATTCGTCATAGGAGGCCACTCGATTGGTCCATTAAGGGGGCGGAGAAAGTGGGAGTACATCACCATGTATGTTTTCCGGTGATAGCACCAATGCACAAAATCCTCAGGAGATCTCCTCATGAAGTGAATGCACGGGATTGCATGGACACACGGGATGCCTGTCAACTCCCACCGGTAACATGTACAAGTACACCTGTCCAAATCGACAGAGTACATGTCGGTACCGTTGTTGACCTCAAACTGGGCAACTCCTGCAAACTGGGGACTCCAATTTCGACTGGCAAGTTGGACTTTGCCGAGCTGTTTGCTGATCATTGGACACAATAGATTGGTAGAGCGAGCCATTTTTTCATTTTTTTCACGATCCCACCCATGATGCCCTTTCGAATGATCTCGAACATACTTAGAATTGGTTTGTCCCGGGCGGGTAGGATGCAGGCATTGAAGGACTCGCTGAGGTTGTTGAGACTTATGTCGCACTTTGGGATAGAAGAGAAGGCATGTTTGACCCAGCATGTCACCTCTATTCCACGTAAATAGTCGTGGGCCACCGGGTCAAGGACAAATAACTTGGCCATCTCTTTCTCAAATTGCCTCACTGTTGTGGCTCTTGATGCAGCCCACATTGCATCCTTCAACAACCTGCCTTTAAATTGTTTTTGAAAATTGGCATACAGGTGTCGGATGCAAAACCGCGGGTCTGCTTGCCATGCCACCTCTCTCATAGCTGGCACTAGTCCCTATAAAGATTCATAATATGAGACAGACATTGGTAAAAAATGCATAACATAAACACATAATGCAAAAGCAGTGAACAACACCTTTTGTCTATCAGAAATAATTGTCCATCCATTACCAGATAGGGTGTTTAGATCGTCGAGCAACAATTCTAGAAACCACCTCCATGAAGCCCTATTTTCTGCTTCAACGACTGCTATAGCAATCGGATACATACCATCATTCCCGTTGATGGTGACAGCAGTAAGCAGTCGCCTCGGAGTCGCTCCCTTCAAGTGGCAGCCATCTAAACAAATAACAGCTCTACCACAATTCAGCACTGCCCTTTTGAATGCATCCAAGCACATGTACATCCTTTTAAATACACTCATATCAAGGTCAACACACAATGAACTTCTGGGATTTGACCTCCGAATCTCCTCAGCATAGGACCATATGAGCTTGTATTGCTCATTGCCATCCCCTTCGTTAATTTTCTTGGCCGCATTTCTTGCCCTTCTAGCAAGGCTGGATGTGATGTTGACGTTGAAGTCCTTCCTGATAGTCTCAATTATGGAAGATATGTCCCAGTCGGCCTGACTTTTAAATCTGTCTAAGTAATGCGTTGCCACCCATTTGGTTGTGACATAGCGGCTTTCCATCTTTCTGGAGCATGTGTGAACGTCGTTGTAGATCTTTATTTGAAACGTCATTTCATTTTGCATTTGTGAGGCGTGCAACCGCCACATGCACCTTTCTTGGCAGGTAGCTCTCAATCGATGCGCATCATTGTGGGTGAATTTTATCCCGTACCCATTCTTCACTGCATAATCAACAATTTCTTCTCTAATTTTATTCAACGAACTATACTTTTTGCCAAGGCCCATACCAACGAATGTGCACTGTGCTTCTGGTTGGCGTCTCAGCCTACTCTCTGTCATGTCCATCTCTTCATCACTAGTGGATTGGCATGCTGATCGGAGTGCCTCATCGTCCGCTTCGTTTAGATTTGCTGAGACAGAATGCAAAATAATCGCAACTTCATTTCCAAGGCCACGTACCTTGTTCTCATTGGCCAATAATGTCTCTGAAGGGCCCACTTGAGCTTCACGGTTAATAACAAATTCTTCAACACTCCAAGACGCCATTTTCTTTCAACAAATTCTTCAACTTTGCCAAAATTCATTTATCTACTCGCTTCAGCTCTCGGACTTCTCTAGGGTTAGCTAATCTATGAAAAAATGCATGCGAATATCGTAGACCGCTGGGAGTTTGCAGTTATGTATTCTGCTGAATTAACAGAGGGACGCCGCGGCATCCAGGCCAACATTGACTGCACGCCGCGGCGTACAGGCCAAAATTGCCTGGACGCTGCACGCGGCGTCGTACAGGCCAAAAATTGCGGGGCCCATCATCTTTTTAACGAACAGCAATGGTGGATTTGTCATTTTACCATACGTGGGTGGTTAACTTGTTAGAAGACATACCACAGTGGTTGACTTGTCATTAATCGCAAACCACGATTGTTGATTTGTCATTTTCCCTTAATGTAATTATTTATAATTTTTTTCAATTGTTACAAGAATTAACAATTGGAACATAAACATGATGATAAAATTAAAAAGTAAACGAAAATTAGAATTTCAAAAAGATAGATGTTGATTTGCAACGACAGAAACTCTTTCTATGAAAATGTTTATTTTGGGACGTGGTGACACCCATTAAGGCCAAGGCCACCAACCTAGTTCCGAAAAAGAAAACTTGCGTGTACTCATTGCATGTTGAATATCAGTTTTAGAAGAAGTTTCACCACTTGCCTGAAGTAGCGTAAACTCATTTATTTTATTAACTGTGATTTATCTACCGGGAGCTGACTCAAGACTTTGACTGCAATTAGTTTAGTTTTCTCTTAGTTGCTCGACATAGTCTTGTGTTTTTAGGCATTTGAGCTTTTCTTAATCGTGTTTCAGATAGTTATGTTTGCTATTTTTCACTGCTTTCAAGGATTTGGTAATCCAAGGTTCCTACAATTCTGTGTTGCATGGGTATGCTCATTGAAGATGGCTGACTTTTTTATGTTGTTTGGAAGCTGATGCAAAGGTCAGGATTCATTTTGAGATGAACACTCGTATTTTGGAAATCTAGCATTTGCATTATTGCTAGTATAATTTAACAACTATATAATAAACTCATATATTTAACATTAAATTGATATGATGCAACAGGGAAGAGCCAAATGCAAAGTTTCTTCAATATCTTAAAAAAAGTCTCGACTATGCTTCTCACTTTCATTCTATCAGTCCATATTTTCAGGCCTCACAAGCTTTCTCGAGAATGAAATTTCAACTGTATACCACTCACTCAAACAAATTCCTCTTATTTCAAACTATTTACATACTTCCATGGAGGAAAGCATTGGCAATCACCTATGTATTCTTGGCACCTAAAATCCTCGACAGTTTCTTTATAATGGGCTTCTCTTTAACGCTTTCCTCTCTTGCCAAACCATATTTCTTCGACATGTCTTCCACCTGTGATTCAAAATCAACATAATCAGACTGCCATCCCATTAATGGCCCACAACATGTAGAGCATATTTGTTACATACCCAAGCTTTTAATGGAACCAGTTGCTCATGGATCATCTTCAACTTTGGTTCAATAGCGTCTCGCCCTTTTGCTCGAATTTCATCCCTCTATTTCATACCATAAAATTGTCACTGTTTCATCAGTTTAGCTCATATATAGGCACAAAACAGAACACAAACCAGCATGAACGAGTCCAGAAATAGTGTAAAAATCTACACACATTGTTCATATCCAGCTTGGATGCTGCGAGTCCAAAGATCAGAGTGGCACCGCCGAACACAAATGCTGACGCAATAGCAAATGCCTTCCCAACTGATTTTATGCAAAAACACAGGGCATTAGAGGAGGCTTTCTTACTGTTTTTTCAAGAACAAAGCCATGTCTTTATTGTCTGTTCAATTGTCTCTGACCTTTAGGAACTGTGATTATACCATTACAGACTAGAGAGAGAAAGTGAAAGATTGAGAGAGAGAGAGAGAAGGGACATACTATGAGCAAGCCCTTCAGCTGCGGCCTTCAACTTCTCAGGATTAATGGGTGCATGCCTATCTTTACGCAATTCATTAGCGGTCGAAGCTGAAACTGTATGCTCTACCTGGGGCAAGTCCCACCTGCGTTCTATCAGAGCATGGTTTATAGAAATTGCAAAAACAAATCAAACCCAATTCTTTCTACCCAAAAGTACTAATCATCCCAGAAAAAGCTTCAAACCAGATAATGACTCAAATTCTATAGCAAATTTATTTAAGAACAAATTCAAATGCGGGTGGGACAAATTTAACAATGGATTTGATATGTATAATTTTCAAAATTTTGAAATCGAGTTCTTTTACACTCTGCATTTTCTTATCGACCAAACAAACCCTAGAAATAATACAGGGAAGATAGATAATTGATGCGACCTTTTGGGGCCAAAGGTGACCTGTGGCAAAGAAACGTAAGCTCTTAAAGGATTGAGGATATCGGGAGAGACCACAGAGTGAGAGTTGGGATCAGAATGAAGGACCCATTTGGAAGTTGACAGCGAACCGGCAGAGCCAGACTGATCGAAGAAGATTTTCGAAGGCAGCGAATGTCTTAAAACCTCAGGCAGCACATCAGCCTGCGGTTCGAGCTCAGCCGGCGAAGAAGAAGGTAGCTCCTGCGATGGGTGCTTCTGCAGTGGGTTTTTCTGGACAAGACGACCGACCGCCTGTTTGGACTCCTGGAGAAAGTAGGCGCCCTCTTTTCCTGCTAACCTTCCGGCGAGAAAACTCATTCCTGCTAAAAATGGAGATTGTGAAATAGGGAATAATCAATCAGTCAGAGCTTGTAGATAAAGGAAAATGATCTACCTATATATAGTTGTCCTCTTACGCAAAACTTCTGTTCTTGATTTTGTGGACAAAGATGATCAATCAGTAAACATACAAAATTAAAAATTCATGGTCAATTTCACTATCCGATTATATTCATAGACAATTGTGATGATAAGACGGCGTCGAGGGGCCACAGAGATATCAAGTAGTGCAATCTATGTGCGAGACATGGTTGCCCAATGTCTGCTAGACAAGAAAGTGACTCTTCGCCACCATGAGATATATACTCTTGCCACAACGGAGATATATCGTATTGCTCTTTAGGGAGAGACATGGTGGCAACTCTCCACCACCCCCGGGCCCTCGACCCTTAGCGAGCTACTTCGTGGTGTTAGGCAATGCCACGATGTGCGGGCACTAGTGAACCAAGAAGGGGCCTTAGTGTCTTCAAGGAACGGGGAGTTCCATGGACAGTATCAGTTGTCAATCTAACATCGGTCTTGCGCACCTCCTGTGCCGCAGAGGCTCGGATGTGGAATAGCTATAGACTCTATTATTTCCACATGCCCGACCCGAAGTCGAGAACGATGTGCTCTCGGTCGGCGACGCATCAAGAGGAAGGAATGTTGCCATCGAGGATCTCGTGGTCGGATCATGCTCACTCGAGATGCACGTTGGGTTGCATCAACATCTCGAGGCACGCATTTGGGCAGGAGTGCCCTCATGCCTGTTGGTTATTCAAGAAGCGTATACAAGGCCCCAGCATTAGTGTTAGCGGGTTCTGAGGGAGGCGATTATGGGTAACCTCTCTCGTCACTTGTTAGCATTGTTGCTTTTGCATGCAGATTGACCCGTTGGCTCGAGCAGGCTGTCCAGAATGTGCTGTGAATTCAGGCGCTACACGGTATTGACCGCTAGTACTGTGACACTGAGCAAACCGTCCATCAACGGCAGTGTCAGACTTCTCCACCTTCTAATCAAATGAAAAACAAGGGTAATTATCAATTTTGCTCTTAATGTTTGAGGCTCTTTTCAACTAACTCCCTAAATTTTAAATTTTGGAAAATTAACAAAACAAATCCTAGAGTTAAGAGTAAGAAACACAACAAACCTTCAATTTTTGTAAACAACTAAAACGTCAAATTATGAAAAATGGACGACAGACACCTCCCATCATGATTTCCGTCCAAAATAATGGTGCAACCTCTTCGGACTTCCCTTGTAGGTACGTTTGCGACAAACCTTCAGATTTGAGCTTCAATGGCAACTGCAGCATGAATACGATTGTGATGACCCGGTTTTTCATAAGCTTTTAAAAATATGTAAAATTTAAAACTTTTATAAGACAATTAAAATCCTTCATAATCAGAGTGCTAAAACCGAGCGTCAAAATCCATTCATTACATTCGTTATGAAAATCGTTTATCAAAACATAGCGGAAGCAATAATAATTTATTTAAAATATAGCGGAAGCGAAATATACTAATTAAAACATGTTAAGTAAATCGTTACGTTTTACAAATTAGTTTACTCGTCTTTAGCCTGACCAACCACAAGTTCAGCCCGTGTAGATCCTTCATCAACAGCTTTTGTGTTATGTTCATTGTTCTTCTCGTCATACACGTATACCTACACCACAAGTAAACTGTAAGCCCAAAGGCTTAGTAAGGAAAGAGAATATGCAATATGATCATGTCTCTTTTTAGTTCACTTGGAATGGGTCCGCCCCAAACTGATCTTTTCATTACGTTTCATTCATTCGTTCATTACTTGTACATCGAGTTGGAAGTTGAAGGAACACGTACTAGATGGAATAGTTTGATCGACTTCTAACCCTATGTGGACTAGATCCAAACTACCCATCCGCCCTTCAACCCCCCATTGCATCATTCATCATCGTTCATTGCATTCATTCATTTCATTTTCATCACTTATGCATGTGAGTACCACCCCGAGAGGCACTTCCTACTTGTTTCTATTATCGTGATACATGTGGACATAACATAAAGGAATTGGTAATTTAACAATACAAGTAACAAACAACGAATAGCGAGAATAGTAATAATGGAAATCAACGAAGACAAGAATATTATAATTGAAAGCAACATAGAAGTGAATTGAAAACGACCTATGACAGGCTTGATTCTAATGAACATACAATACAGATATGGAAAGAATAATAAACTATAACATACAAGATATCTAACGAATTGAACATGCTTCACAATGTTACGAAAGCTTAGATGCAATTTAACAATTGAAGGAAACATACTCCACAACTACAACTGTAAACATGCTTGAATTATAATTATAAAGTGTTAAACTAAACTAATTACGCATGCTCATCTACACTAACCGAACTTAAACATGCTTAATGATTAACAAATGGAAACGTGCTCATAAATTAAAATGAATTAATAACGGGATCATACTTAATTTATCATCGCACAATCAATAAACTAAAACTAGCTTTGCATGTTTTTCTAAACAAAACAAAACACAAACTAAATAGAATACAAGCATGCTTCTCAAACAAATGCTAGAAACGTGCTTAATGAATCGATACCAACTAAAGTCCTAATCAATTATAAATGAAACAACTAACCGATCTTATACATTTGAAATTAACATGCTAGTTCATTAAATTAACTAAACATGCTCGGAATACTTAAGGAACTCAAATTAACCATATCAGATTATATTCAAGTAGCTCAAACAATAGATTACATTTCCTAATTGATTGATCATGCTTTTATTCCAATTGATTAAACATGCTAGTTAATTAAACATGAAAAAAGTCCTATTTAATTAGACATGCTCGGTTTAGTTAATTATGCTAAACATATTTCTATAATCATCATCCTAATTTATCTACACATGCTAGATTTACGGAAATGAAGCAAGTATTAACAATTAAGAAGCTACAACGAATAATATAATGAATTGTACGGGAACTACAATAAGTAAATATAACAAATTGTACAAAACAGAATTTAAAGTCTCTATTTATTAATGATCATACGTGTATATCTTGTCATCCTTTATTTCGTCATTCTATCCTATAAACTTAATGTTTCCATTCATCATTTATGCATCACATTTCTATTAACGTAAAGAGAACTACAATTACTAACCAGTACCAAGAAACAACAACATATTAGAACTAGATTGCAAAATACTAAACTAGACTATCAATGCATGCTTATCAAAATAAGACCAAACGTAAACATGTTTATTGAGTCATATACAGAAATCTACTTAACGAATTACAATAAGAAACATGCTGGACAATTCGATATAATAAGAAGTTGCTAAACAAAACTATATCAATTAAATCTAGAGCATTGATTGCTCCTAACTAGAACCAAGGAAAACAATAAGCATTACAAGGAATTTATAGCAATTAAAAACAGTTCACAAAAATAGAATTCCTAACTTATGCAGTTCATAACTCATTCATACTCATCCTATCATCCTATCACTATCCATTCATCATTCCTTTCATTCCTAAGCATCCCAATTCAACATTTGTAGTAGGAAAATATATAGGAAATTAAACAACACAGCAAGAAATCACAACCAAGAGAATACACTATACAAAATATTCAAGAAATGAACATCAAAGAAAAGTAATACAATTCATACAATACTTGTGGTGGAGGGCCTCCACTTGGCCAACGACTTTACCAAATTCTTACCTCAATTCTTTATTGTGTTTAGCACCTAACCATTATCCTTCTTCGTTTTTTCGATACCTTCACAATTAAAGACATTTACTTATTAATAACAACATTTTAAAAATCATTTTAATCTAACCAAAGCATATTCCTCGAATTTCTAACTCACTCCTACTATCTACATCTATCTCGACTTAATAGCTTAATCCACTTGCAATAATTATTATGAACTTAACTCATCATAATTCAAACATTGAAGCAACTCATTCCCATTAACACTTTACAATATCACTTATAACTACAGGCAAAAATTACTTAACAACCACCAACAGAGTGTTTATGTCATCCATTAAACTACAGAAATCTCTTAACAACAATTAACATAGTTATCCAACAGAAGCTTAACCAACCAATTTAATCAATGAAAAACATATCCAAGAACAGGGCTAACAGAATTATTCCCAGCAATTTACACTAAGCAGAAATAGAGTCCAGAATACCCAAAAGTAGCAGTAAAGGAGAATTTTCATACCAAGGATACCCTGAGTCTACAACCTGCTCAACTCTTCACCAAAATACATCCGAACACTAAACACCGGAGCCAGGAACTCCATCTCGGCCACAACAACGCCATCTCCAAGGGGCACTCATCACCCGAGAGCTCCTCAGAGACTTTCCTTCCCAGCTTCTCACTCCTTTGTTGAATTTATACACAAATGGCTAATTTGAAATGTATAACAACGTATCCCATGATTCAAGTTACAGTGCAAATTCTTTGGCCATAACTTGAGCTGCAACCTGTCAACTTTCACCACGCATGAACTAGTGGATGGACTGGTTTGGTCCAATCGCAAGCAAACCGGACCAACAGCTGCCCAGCAAAGTCTCGAGCTCCCAGACCAGCCGTTCTAGCCATCGCCAATCGCTGGACAGCGCCTCACCGGAACGACAAAGCGTCGACATTGCTCCGATGCATCCCGCGAGCCCAACGCTTCAATCAAAGCTAGCAGCTCACCCGACTGGCCATCACCATCGCCCGAGCCTTTCATTGCCGCAATAGTGTACCCCCGCCGGAACGAACCCAAGATGCCCGAGCTTTCTGTCGCCTGAACGTTCGTCCTTCGCTCGGTCACTCCTTCTGGTTCTCCTCTCTCTTGTTCTCACACTCTCTGTTCGACTGAATGGCCAAAGGCCAAAGGAAGAAATCCTCTTTTCTTCTAGTCAAACCCACGATCCAGGTAGCAAATCAACAAGAACCAGTTCTCCTGTTGGACCAGTTCTCATCCCCCAAAATTCCTAATTTTCTTCTTTTATATTTGAATTCATTTTAATTAATTCTCTAAATCTTCCCTCTTAATTATAAAGTCAAATTTATTAGGTTATCATTCATTTTAATTTCATTTAATTACCCTAATTAAAATTTTTCTTCCAACTATGAATTATTTTCGACCAATTCTCTATTCTTAATTTATTCTGAAATATTTTCCAACGATTATTATGGGTTCAAATTAAATTTCCCGATTCAATTTCCTAAATTAATTTTCATCAATTAAATCTTCAGTAATCATCCAATAATGTCCTTAATTTATAATCCTACGAATACGTAATTGGTAATACCCCAGTAATTATCCAACTTAAAAAAGTCGGGGTGTTACAATGATGGTGTACACTATGTTTTTTTACCTATTTCAACATGGCTTAATGTTCAAGATTTTCATTTTCTGATAATCATTTTGGGCTTAACTTTTTGCTCATTTCTCTGAGATTGATTTTAATGGCGATTAGGATGGAAAATACTGAAACTAAAGAGAAGGATGAGGTTTAAACTGTAGGAAGCAGGAATTGATTACAGAAAAAAGTGGGTTGAAGATCTATGGCTATTTGTGAGTTACTCTTTACAGTCATGCAAAAAGATATCAGACTCTCGTATGCTAAAACCTTGAAAAACATGAACTTGTCTTTGCAAAATGTCCAAGAATTCAAACTATGCAGTAATGGAAGATGGGTCTTCCCTTCTGTTGGAAGAATATTGTTGGTGGTGTTCTTGATGAAGATCAGTTAATTCTATCTCCTTCTTCTTCAGAAGCAATGCCATTTTTTCATTCAAAAGCCTGATTCTCTCGTTCTCCAACCTCGCTCTCTCCATTTTCCTCTCCTTTTTGCTGCTGAATTTAACCCATTTCAGCCTCTATTTCTCCAGCTCAAAAGCTTGAATTAGGCAGCCGACTTTCTACTCCTCTAATTCCAGCAGTTTGCTTTTTATCCACAACTTCTTCTCCCATGGCGTCTTTAAAATGTCCTAGTTCATAACCATTATTTCTCTCATTCAATTGCTGTATTTGCAAGGAAGACGAAGAAGATGCTGAGATACCCTTTCTTTACCTCTTGTGTGAAGCTTTGTCATCATTTTCATCGGCTTCTTCAACTGTATCCTCATTTTCTGCTTCGTCTTCGTACTTATAAGCTTCATATTCATGCTACAACTACCATTGAAGCTCAGCTCTAAAGGTTTGTTGTAAACGTACCTATAAGGGACATCCCTTAAGGTTGAAAGACCTATAAGGGATGTCCTTTATAGGTCACGGACATCCATCAACTGAGGAGGGACGTCCTTCATAGGTTGAGGACATCCTTTATAGGTCAGGGATGTCCCTCAACTTAGGAGGGAAGTCCTTCACTTAAAACGGATGTCGTTCCTTATAAGATCTTGCTCCCTTAGCTTCACACAAGATCGAAGCATTCTCCATAAAAGGGTTGAGGATACAATCAGGATTGTCGAATGAGGATGCTCCTTCGCACATAAATGCAAATCCTATAAGCAAAGGAGTCTGTACTAATGGTTTCTTTGAATTGGAAGGACCTGCTGAATTGCATTTGTTAGACATCCACAACACCCATAATGATGTTGATGGATTAATGGGATTGTCATTGACTCTCGATGAGTGGATAAAGCTAGATTCAGGTGAGCTCGAAGAAGAAGATTGTAAGAGCGACCATACTCACAAAGTTCTTGCAACTCATCATGCAAACTCTTCGGTCTTCATCAATGGTGGAAAGAATGGGGAGAGAAAATGGAAAAGAGACTCTAAAAGGTGTGGACTTATGGGGAAAATTTTCACAATTGCACTTACTGTGCAACTTCGAGATCCTTTGAGAAACTACGAGTCATTTGGCGCACCCATGCTTGCACTTGTTCAAGCAGAGAGAGTGTTTCTCCAACCAAACCCGAGATTCTATGGATCAGTTTTGGAGTCGACAAAAGATGAAGAGGAAGAAGAGGGAGAGAAGAAAAAAATGGAAGATGAAGACAAAGCTCTGCAATTTTGCATCAGAAATGTTCATGTTACAGGAGTAAAGACAGAGTCAACTAAGAAGGTGTGGGGAAGCTCAGCCCATCAGAAATCTAGTTGAGGGACATCCATAAAAAAAATTGAAGAAGACGGTATTTAAATTGTCTTTCCAATTTAGGATGGAAAAGATCACGGAAGACTTGCATAGTTTGAGGTTTTAGTTGTTCATAAAAATTCTTAAAGGTTTGATGTGTTTCTTACCCTCAACTATAGGGATTTCCCTTAAATTTTCAAATCTAATACTTCAAAAATTGAGACATTATCAATCAACACCCACCCTTTATTCTTCCATTAAAAGGTCACCTCTCTCTCTCTCTCTCCTTCTCTCTCATTCTAGGAGGAGGATCACTGCTACTCAATTATTGTCTCAAACCTTGCATTCTCAGCCATCATATAAGATATCATACTGTTCAAGTTGGTAATGGTTGAATTCATCAACCTCACCTTGTCCTCTAGCTCCTCCACATAATGCTTTTTCCTTTGCCTGGAGAGCTGTGCACTCTCATGATTCCTCATAATGCTTCTTTTCTTCCTTTTCGTTTGCATAACTTAATTCAAATGGTGAGGTCCCATCATCCACCAATATCTATGACTTTATATGCTTTGTATACCTTGATTCCAAACTCCCTTCATCTTGCTCGTTCCTCCTTTTTGGCGCCACGAATTTATTTATTTCCTCTACTTTTATTTTCTGATTGTTGGGCTCGGCCCATATTTTGTGGCTGAGTATAAAAGGGGGTTTTGTGGTTAATGAAACCCTAGAGAGAGAGAGTGTGTGTGTGTGAACAAACCATAGAGTGAGAGACATGAAAGAAGAAAAGAAATTTTTGGATTTCAGCGGCAGTCATACGAGAATTATGTGTTCTCAAGAATCAACCATTGGATCACCTTGAAATTTGAACTGTAGGTTCACGACATCAAGGAGTATATTCGGAATGGTGAAGATCATCGTCTGAGATCTCTAAGGTGGTCTATTAGGGTAAATATAGGACTGCAATTCGGTAACTCTAGATTTATCCTCTCTTACGGTTTTGTTATCTTCCAAAATTAGTGTGTTCAATCTTGATGAATATTGTATGCCTTTAGTTTGTTAAAGCTACAGAGAACTTTGGTGTACCCATTATTTCTGTTATAGTGGAAGTATCATTAAGAGGCCTACGGGTCTCCTGATTTTTTACTCTCACACTTTTTTAGGGTTTTCCACGATAAAAATTGGTGTTGTTGATCTTGTTATTTTTTTTAGTTTGCTTTGCTTATTTGACTACACAAAGAGAGAAAAAAGGTATTTTTATTTGCCTATTTGGTGATTATTTTGTGTTTGTCAAATGGATGAGTCTAGTAACAGTAGCAATACTATGATTAAGCTCACGACTATCAATTACTCGATATGGAAGTCGCGAATGGAAGATCTATTATGTTGTCTGGATTATGAAGACACTTTTTGGGAGATGAGTGCAATCCAAACGAGATGTCTGAAAAAGATTGGGTCAAGTTGAACAGAAAAGCAGTTGGCGAAATTCGACAGTGGATTGATAATAGTGTTTATCAGCATGTTGCCAATGAGATAAATGCCATTAAGGTTTGGGAGACTCTAAAGGAGTTGTATGAAACGAATAATGCGCAGAATAAAGCTTTTCTTTTTAGGAAATTGATGTATCTTCGATACACAAATGGAACTCCAGTTTCTGATCACTTGAATGTTTTTCAGGGAATTCTAAATCAGTTGGCAGCACTTGACATGAAGCTAGATGATAAGATACATACTTTGTGTTTGATTAATTCATTGCCTGATAGTTGGAAAACTCTTATTGTTTCTCTCAGCAATTCTGCTCAAGATGGTGTTCTCACTTTGAAGATGGTGAAAGAAAACATGTTGAATGAAGAAAACAGAAGAAAATAGTGAAGGCTAACTGCACAGAGTCAGGTGCTAGTTTCAGAGAGACAAGGTAAAAGCAATAGTAGAAATCAGAAGAACCGTTACAGTAATGACAGATCACGAGGGAAGTCTCAGACAACGAATGACTTCAGATGTTTCTATTGTGACAAGCCAGGGCACAAGAAATCTCAGTGTAGAAAATGGTTGAGAGAACAAAAATACGATCAAAAAAATGAAGAGAAGATAGATGATGTCAATACAACAGCAGCTGTAGATGAAGATGTGACTATTATTTGCAACGACAGCAGTATTAATCTCACATGTCAGGATCCTCGTTGGGTAGTAGATTCTATTGCTTCATACCATGTTACTTCTCAGCGTGATGTATTTTCTACCTACAGTGTTGGTGAGTTTGGTCATGTGAAGATGGGGAACAATGCAGAGTGTAGGATAGTAGGCATGGGTGATGTCTACATGAATACTAATGCCGGGTGTCGATTGCGTCTAAAGAATGTGAGGCATGTTCCTAATATTTGTCTAAATTTGATCTCCACTGGTATACTTAATGACGAGAGATACCATAGCCACTTTGGTGAAAATAAGTGGAAGCTCACTAAGGGGTCATTGGTGGTTGCCAGAGGAAAGAAACACAATTCTCTTTATTTGGTGTAGGCTATTGCTTACGAGGGAGAAGTGAATACAGTTGATGACTCATCTACTCAACTATGGCATATGAGGCTTGGACACATAAGTAAGAATGGTATGCAGAAGCTTTCTTAGAAACAGATAATTCCTGGTTCGAAGTTTACAAAGCTAGAGGTATGCACTCATTATTTAGCTAGTAAACAACACAGGGTATCTTTTAAATCTTTGCCTCCGTCGAGAAGACCAAATGTGTTAGATTTGGTGCACACTGATATTTGCTCTATGGATACTATGAGTCTTGGTGGTGCTCGTTATTATATTACCTTTATTGATGATCATTCCAAAAAGATGTGGGCTTATGCTTTGAAGATTAAAGATCAGGCTTTAGATTTCTTCAAACTTTTCCAAGTGTCAGTTGAGAGAGAAACTAGCAAGAAATTGAAATGTGTTCACTCAAATAATGGTGGTGAATACAGATGGCCATTTGAGGAGTACTGCAGAACTCATGGGATCAAGCTTAGAAAAACATAGCCAAAAATGCCCCAGCACAATGGAGTTGCAGAGAGGATGAACCGCACGATTAATGACAGAATTCGTTGTATGCTCTCTCATGCAAAGCTACTGAAATCCTATTGGGGGTAGACAATGAGATTAGCGGTTGACTTGATAAAACTTTTACCTTCAATTCCTTTGAATCATGATATACCTCAGAGGGTGTGGTCAGGGAAAGATACTTCATGTGGGCACTTGAGAGTTTTTGGCTACAGGGCATTTGTGCATATCCCTAGAGATGAGAGATCTAACTTGACAGTAAAACGAGGTAGTCCATTTTCATTGGGTACAGTCATGAGGAGTCTGAGTATAGATTTTGGGATCCGATCAACAAGAAAGTTATCAGAAGTAGAGATGCAGTTTTTTTGGAAGATCAAACCATTGTAGACTTTGACAAGATAGAGAAGCCAAAGTCTAGTAGTGAAGAGCAAGTTGATTCAGGTATGGTTCGTTCACCTACAATTCTTATAAATGATAACAGAGATATACAGATAGATGATCCTCTTCCAATTGATAATGAATCAATTGAAGAAAACCCAATAGAGTCACTAGTTGAGCCTCAGTTGAGAGATCCACCAGAGACAGAGAACCTTCTAGACGATATTCTACTAGTGATTATGCGTTACTCATTGAAGGGGGAGAACTAGAGACTGATCAGGAGGTTCTTTCGCATGAGAAGAAAAATGAGTGGTTGTATGCAATGCAAGATGAGATGAAGTCCTTGCATGAGAACAACACTTATGACTTTGTGAAACTACCGAAGGAAAAGAGAACTTTGAAAAACAAGTGGGTGTTCAGATTGAAGTCAGACGTAAACAACTCACAGCCAAGGTATAAGGCAACAATAGTTGTGAAAGGATTCAGTTGGACAAAAGGTATTGACTTTGATGAGAATGGATCTGACATGATGATGAAAACTTTGCCTAAAGAGAAGTTTAAAACTTGCAAGCAAAAAGCGGGCGTGCTAGAGCCCGATATATGAGCCGAGGGGGAGATTTATTGGGCTCGGCTCATATTTTGTGGGCTAAGTATAAAAGGGGGTTTTGTGGTTAATGAAACCCAAGAGAAAGAGAGTGTGTGTGTGAAAAAACCATAGAGTGAGAGAGAAGAAAGAAGAAAAGAGATTTTCAAAGGCAGTCATAAGAGAATTGCGTATTTTCAAGAATCAACCGTTGGATCACCTTGAAATTATAACTATAGCTTTATGACATCAAGGAGTATATTTTGAACGGTGAAGATCGTCGTTTGACCTCTTTAAGGCAGTCTACTAAGTACAAATAGGACTGCAGTTCGCTAACCCTAGATTTATCCTCTCTTACGGTTTTGTTATCTTCCAAGATTAGTGTATTCAATCTTGATGAATATTATATGCCTATATTTTGTTAAAGCTAGAAAGAACTTTGGTGTACCCATTATTTCTGTTATAGTGGAAGTTTGATTAAAAGGCCTATTGGTCCCGTGGTTTTTTACTCTCACACTTTTTGAGAGTTTTCTACGCTAAAAATTGGTGTTGCTGATCTTGTTATTTTTGTTGGTTTGCTTTGACTATTTGATTGCACAAAGGGAGAAAAAAAGTTATTTTTATTCCGCTGTGTATTTGGGTTTTTCTTTCTCAACACTGATCAATGATGACATCATTATCATCACAAGCAGGTGACGGCTTATTCAATGCTTCCGAAACAAATGAATCAAAATTTCACGAACCTGAGCTCTGAGAGGATGCTGGCGCCCTCGAATGCTCATGTTCACATTCATGCTCTGGTGAGTGAACATTCAAGAGTTGCGATGCATTGAAGTCGTAATATGAGAGAGAAGAAAACAATATAGAGGAGTGAGGCAGAGGCCATGGGGAAAATGGGCAGCAGAAATTTGAGACCCCCACAAGGCCGCCAGAGTCTAGCTCGGCACCTTCGACACCACCAAGGTCGCCGAGTGTGCCTGCGATGAAGCTACTCTAAGATTTAGAGGTAACAACACTAAAGTCGAAAAAAGGTCCTTCGTTGCTGTCGTTATCGTCTTCGTCGTTTTCCAACGGATTCTAAGCAGCCTCATCAACAATGACGGTCATTTCAGCGAAGGAATGGGTTAGGGGGAGAACATCGGCTGCGTTGTCACCGCTATTTGCTCGCCAATATTTGAGCAAACTGAAAGCTTGCATGGTGTGGAGAGCTAGTATAGAGAAGAGAGAAGACGCTTTATTAGAGAGAGGAAAAGTGAAAAGGGTAAAAGAACAATTAAAATAGATAGTAAAGGAGGTTGGGGTTAATGGCAATGGGGCACTGTGTTTTTGCTGACTGGGTTGAAGAGAGAGAGAGAGTGAGTGAAGTGAGAGAAAGGAGAGAGATCCCTTTTTAAGGGTAGAATCGACACTATGTTGGTTGATAATGGCTCCATCTTTTATGTGTTAGATTAAAAAATTTAAAATTTAGGGTATTAGTTGAATAGACCTCTAAACTTCAAGGATCAAATTAATAATTATCCTTAAAAAAACATGTTATTTATTGAGGCCACGTGGGAGGTAGGGATTGGTTTGTCAAATTTTTTATTTTCCAATATACATTGTTCATTTATATTTTTTGGGAAAATGACAAATCAACCATCGTACTTTGTGTTCAATGACAAGTCAACCACTATAGTATTTTTCCTAACAATTTAACCCTTGAACTATAGAAAATAGACAGAGCAAACACCGTAGTTACATTTTTCGTTCAAAAGCATTGTCGTTCCATGGCGGAACATTGTCTTTTCACTTTTGGTTAAAAAGAGTTGTCATTCCAACCTTCCGCCATTAAAAGACAATGTTCCACAATGGAACGAAAATGTTCTGCTTGAGAAAAAATTACTGTCCACCGCGGAATGTTCACATTCTGTTGCGAAACTATCACTTTCCGCCGCAGAATGATCACTTTTCACGGTGGAAAAATTATTTTCCTCTGCAAAAAGTGAGAGATTGGTGTGAACGCTAAACGACGACGATAGACCAGGAAAATGAAGGAAAAGATGGTGAAGAGAACTGGACAGTGAAATCGAGAAGAGAGAAATGTTTTTGACGATGAGAAGATGTTCGGAAAACTGAAAATATGAAAATTATTTTAGATGACGGATAGAACCATGCTGGAGTTTCTTGGCATCATTTTCTCGTTAATATTGCTTCAATTATTGCAATCTTAGCATAAAAATTAGAATTTTCAGAAAGTAAACATAGAATTGGTGGCATCTTTGCAATAACATTTCTCAACAAGTAACGACGATATTTGCAACGTCTATTTTCCATAGTTCAGTGTTTAAGTTGTTAGTAAAAATTGTCTAGTGGTTGACTTGTCATTTATCAGAAAGTATGATGGTTGATTTGTCCTTTTCCCATATTTTTTAAAGGGTAATTATCAATTTGGCTCCTGAAGTTTGGGGGTCCCTTCAACTGACACAGTAAACTTTAAATTTTAAAATCTAACACCTCAAAGATTAGGACGTTATCATCCAACACTCTCTCCATTACTACACCGTTAAATAATGGTCAAATCAGCACCTCTCCCTCTCTCTCTTCACTCACTCTCTCTCCTCTTTTCTTTCTTCTGCTCACGCCCTCACCCTCTCTCCTCTTTTCTTTCTTTCGCTCATGCTTGGCCGAGCCACCGGCAAATTGCTAAGCACATCTGTAACATTCTCTTTCCATTTAACTTTCCAATAAAATTTTTCTTTTTAAAACTTTATTCAAAACGCATGAAAAGGAATATTAGAGTAAATAAACGCGGAATATTAAAACATGAAATCGTACTTTAAAAACCACATTGTAAATCAAACTGTTTCAAACACTTAATAAAGCAAACTATTTGAAGTCCTTAAAATAAAATATTTAAATATTCTTATTTCATATATGAGCCATAAACCCCAAGTCGTCACGCACTGGGTAACACAAGTCTTCGTCGCATCATACTTCCTCCACATACGTTTCACTAGAATCATATTCAGTACCTACATCATAGAAGAGACAATGAGTCTATTGCCTAGTAAGAGATATAAATGAAATGCAAAGAAATATGTATGCTGACTCTATGCACATGTCTAATATGTCATAAGAGAACATATCCCTTCTATTTTAATTAACGTCTCACTATCAACCAGAACATTTGACATATTTCCCACAGAGAGATAGATACATCCTCAAGATCTAATGTGAATAGAACCACCGGGCCATCCTTATGTGGGAAGGGGCAAATTTTCTTAACCAGATCCGTCACTTAACTTCCTAACCTCCAATGTCTATTTACATACATTAAATTCCTTATTATCTCGTGCAATGCTTGATATGCGACCCTAACTAACATGTCAATATGATGCATTATATGAATGAATGTCACAATAGTTCATATAATACAAGAAAACAATGTAATACAATCAACAACCAATGAAGCATGAATCATGAAACAACTGTAAATCAATTCTATGCATGTTGCAACTAACATATCAATAAGGCAGAAAAATTCTATATGATCATCTTTTCCTCAAATTGTTTTAACTATTCAACACCAAATTATTGAACATGCTGCAAAATAACATCCTAGCATGGCACTAATGATTCACAATAGGTTGTAAACAAGCATCCTAACATGGTATTATTTTTAACAACTTATGAAAAGGGTAATATTATTATCAAGAACTATTTTAGTTCACCAAGCATTACCAACAAAAGGTTCCTTGTCAAGCCTATGTTATATTAATCAGCAGAAGATTTATAACCAAAATTTTACAGAATAACATACATTTATCACACAGCAGAACATTCAGATTTAACAAAATATCACTATCAACCAATCCTCATCAACTATTTATTCATGTTTGATTACATAACTGCACCGAGAACAATCAAATCCTAGCATGGAACGAATGCAATATCATTTTATCAATAAGCTTTCTTTCCATGCAATTTCTATCCATGCAATAATAGAGAACGAACACATTGTCAACAAATAGCAGTAAGCAAGCAAGTTCTATGGATCATAAATAGAAGCAAATACGCAGTACTCACCATCCAAAAACATAAAACACTTTCAACAACAAACAATATAAAAACCTAAACCTATGATGTCGACCCTTTGGGGCAAAGCGCTCACAAATCTCTTACCTCCCTCCTTGCTAAACCTTTATCTGATGAAAATACTCCTGATGGAATCCTTCTCCTTCCACACACCAAACACTAGGAAAACAAGAATGCCAAAAAATCTCCAAGAGAGTTTCAAAATTTACAAAGACTTTTTTCTCTTTCATTTCTGCCAAATCTTCTCATATATACACTTTATTACCCTAGAGGACATCAAGGAGGCGCAAACCTCCATATTACAATTTTTCACTACCATGATCGACCAATTTAATATTTATCCTTTAGGACTAGTGGATCAAGCTGTAATACCCCAAATATTTGTAATATAATTTAATAAGGATAATTGGAAAGTAATTAGGAGTATGTGGATTAATTGAATAATTTTCAGGGTATCACCAATGATGTATTCGTTATATTATAATTTATGAAAATTAATGTAATTAAAATAAATATTAATTTAATGAATTAAAGTATAATATTTTGGATAAATAATTTAGAAGGAAAAATTAAAAGAAGAAATTAAGAAATAAGGAGGATTTAAGTGAGAGATTAAAATGGGATTGGAATTTAAAAGGAATTAAAATACAAAAGAATAAATTTAGGGGGAGAAGGGTGAGGTGAACCGGTTCACTCTTCTGGAAGAAAATGGCCCGTGGCCATTTAGAGAGAGAGAGAGAGAGAGAGCTAGAGGGAGAAGGGAGAGCAATGGCGAAGAGGAAGAGGAGACACGACGTGAGAGGACAGCGACAGTGAACTCGGGACAGTGGGTCATGCATCATCCGGTTAGTGGCAAGCATCTTTGGCTTTGCGGGCCGTCGGGCTTCGCAGGATGGAGCGACGAAGCATCGAGTAGGGGCGAGTTTAAAACCGTTTTTCTCTTTCAAATTTGTGGTATAAAATTTTTTGCTTAATTTATTCAAAATGATTTCATTTAACAACATATCAGAGTTATTCAAGCAGAAGTAGATATTGATGTTTCAAAACATAGTTTAAGTTTTATAATAAAGATCCATGATTACAAAACATTTATTTAAAATATTCATTGTACTGTGACTGTGAGCCATAACGAATCAGGTCAAACCCGGCTGATAACTCAAGAGATTCTCCTGAAATATCTCCTCCTCTGCTAATACATCAACATTTTCATCACCTACCTTAACAAGACTTAACTAATGAGTCTAATGCTCAATAAGTGATATAAAATAAACATGCTATGCATTTTAAAATCCTTTTTCGTTTTTCGTTTTTCGTTTCCATCTCTTTTCCTTTTCTTTTATTTTTTCGTTTTTCGTTTCTTTTCACTTTTCTTTTCTATCCAAAATACCCCAAAAAGAATATCGGGCTTATCTTGGACTTTATACTATTGGATACAGAATACCCCGGAAAGAACCTCGGGCTTACCCTGGACCTTAGTCTCAAAATGCCCCAGAAAGAACCTTAGGTTCACCATAGACATTAGTATCAGAATGTCACGGAAAGAACCTCGGGCTCATTCTGTATCTGGATGCCTCAGAAAGAACCTCGGGCTCATCCTTTACTTCATCGAGTGCCCCGAATAAAACCTTGGGCTCGCTCTTTCTTTACTTTAACTATTACCATTATCATTTATTATTCATTTTTGTTCTCTTTTCAAATTCATTCATGAAAAAATCATTTTTGTATAGTTTTAAAACCATGATATGTGTGAATACATACAATATCAATCTCCTCTATGAGACCACGTGCTTAATCTTATTATCTCAAGACTAATAAACATGTCATTAAAAGAACCTAATTTTACTAAACATATAGCAATCAATAGCACAAAATACGGAATATGCTCAATTTATAGTAAAACATTAAATAGCCTAAATATTTTATGAAAGTAGTAAACACACAGCATACAATTCTTAATTCTTGTGATGTAGGGTCCGAAGACCAAAGCACAGTAAGTATCAACTTACCTGGATTTCTTAGCGTGTTTAGATCGTTACCTTTTTCCTCGTTAATACCTTCACAACAACATTCACTAATTAAAATCCATTATTTATTATTTCATTTCTTTTTATCAATCATGGATAGTACCGATCAGAATATTCCCAAGAAAGACTGGCTGTTCTTGACAGATCACTTAATACCAGTCTCCTTAGACAGAATATCCTTTCCAAATAAGTTCCCAGGACAAGCTGGTAGGTCACAACGGATCCACTTAAATACCAGTTTCCTTAGACATAACTTATTTGCACAGTGTAATTATACCACTACAATTAATTATGATAATAATATTAGTATATTTTTATTTCTAAGTAACATAGCAATAATAAAACTATTATATTTTGATTTACCATTTCTAATTTACTTTGGTGATAATAATGATAATATATTAGATTTAATCATTTTTATATAATTTCGGCGATAATAACGGTAATATATTGAATTTAACATAAATTATCAACTAAATAACTTTAAGAGGGTAGGGAATCATTACCGAAGTTTCTAGACCGACTGCCTAGTTTTCCTTCGTCGAAAACTCCCCCAAAAATTAGAATAACAGCTTTGCCCCTGAAACTTCATAATCCAGCCCTCAAAATTTTTCTCTCATTTCCCTCTTTTCCCTCCTCTCCCTTCGTCTCTCGTCTCTTTGCTACTATGAGTTCTTCAAAAGAACCCTGCCTATTTATAGACAGAGCCTTTTAGCTGAAGACAAACAATATTAAAAAGACGCACCACTTCGCGAAACAAGGAGCATTAAACACGGAGCGAATGTTTTCTAGAAAGCTATTTTGTCGCATTTTTTCGTGGGTGGGACATAAAGGATAATCCCAATCAATGTTGAAAATAAAGAAAGACAAGATTGGACCACTTTTCAATTATTTTAATTCAATAAATTCAATACATTTTAATTCAACTTTTCATTGACGAAAAAGCACTTCTCCTTTGCTATGTCACCATTCCTATTTTAATTATATTTTCATTTAATTCATTTATTATATTATTTTATTTATATAATTATATATGTATTGTAAATTAATCTATCAAATTCTTATTCACGATGAATAATACCCGTCTAATTTAATTTATTCCATTCTATTTCCAATTTAATTTGATTCTTAATAATTCTCTTCCATCAATGATTATCTCAATATTTGTTATGAATAAAATTATTTGAATAGACTAATATCTAGATTTTCTTTCGATTAATTTCTCTTTTTCTTATTTAATTTCCGTTATGGAAAATCGGGATATTACACCATCATTTCCTGGTGATCGGCAATGGTACCGAAATGGTGATGGCGATGAAATGGTAATGGCCGCGGTGATGTACGGCGTCGGCAAGGTTGCGATTCCAGCCTCGGGTCGATGAGGTAAGGCTAGCAGTTCGTGCTAGACAGGCCGAAGGTCGTGGTCCAGCTTGTGGTCTAGTTTGAACATGTTGTCCTTGCTCTAGGTGACGACAACTTGAACGTGCGTGAGGAGTGGTGCTTTGGCAGGGCATGGCCTTGGGACATCCACGGGTGTTCGTGGCTAAGGCGGGTTAAAGGGAGCCTCTCTGGTGATAGGCAGAAGGATTTTCAGTGAAGGGGGAAGGCTGGAGAATGAAGCTCTAGGGTGAGCTTCTGCACAAGGGAGGAAACTCTGGAAGAAATGCTCTCTGGATGGTTGAGCTACTGCTTGCCTCGAGTCTTCAAGTGAGAGAGTTTACTCTGTTGGTTCATTGTGGTCTCTTATTTTTGTTGTACCAATTAGTCATTGTGAGTGTTTTGTGCGAATGTTATGTGATGAAACAAGAGGGATTAGAGATGGCAGTGAGCAATTGATAGGGAGACAGAACGTGAAAGTTGGAGCTCCTAGAAGCTCTCAGGTCTCATGGAATCTTTAGGTAAAGAGGTCTCCTCCATTGTTTTTATGGATTAAAGATGAGGATAAAGTATTTGAGTTATATTATGTTGGTGGATAAAACTTTCTATTGATGTTAGAATGCTCTTTGGTGATTGTGTAGTTGTTGGATCTATGAAGGATTGTCAAATACATGCTTTGTTGTTGGGAATAATAATCTGAAGCATATTATTGGATGTAGGAAAATGATAAATATCAACTTGTTGGGTGATAGAATTGAATATATGTATGAAGTGCTCTATTGTTGGATTAAGGGTCGATGAACTCTTTGTAATGGATAATATAAATCATCTGTTTGATAGAGCTACTGTCCGTGTTATTCTTTGTGAAGTTAATGCCTCTGTTGATGATGAACGATAATCATATTGAAGTTGCATGCTCTGTTAGCTATTAGTGTTAATGTTCTATGTGGTGGTTATTAGGAACTGTTAAAGAGTTGAGGAAAATAATGGGTGTATGCTTTTTATTTCTTTGGAATGTATGATCTACTGATGGTTCAAGTTAAGATGAGTTATGTGAAATCCGAGAATTTTCAAGAGTGAACTTCACGTGTAACTTTTCGTGTTGAAAATTGGTCATAACGTTGAAAAGTTGATTCAAATTGTCGCGTAGCGATCATGTGTGAAATTTTGTCAAATTATTCAAATTCGTAAATTAGATATTACCGAGTAAATCAAATAAATTAATTGGTATAAAATATGTGTATTTAATATATACATATATTCAAAAGAGTACATAGGATTAAGGAATAATAAAATGTAAAATAAAAAGAAGAGGAGAAGCAGCGGAATAGAAGAAATAAATGTTCAAAGGAAAAGAGATAAAAAGGAAAAAGGGTAAAATGGGAAAAAAAAAGGAAGGATTAGGGTTTGGCATTAAGAGATGGAAGTTGCGCCGCTACAGGTTTTAAAGGGGAATTAAAAGGAAATGATTGAAATAAATGGGGAAGGAGAGAGAGGTTGTAAATTGTGAAGGAGAGACAGGGCTCCTTCTTTGGCTGAGAGGAGACATCTGCGAGAGAAGGGTTGTTCGCAGAAGGGGACGGACTGAAGCGAACGTCCCCTTCTGCGAACCGGCGATTCACACTACGGGAGCTGCTGTCTGTTCGAGTTTTCCAACCGTGTGCGAAGGTGCATTCTGTCGAAGAGGAGTTCGCGGGATAGGGTTGGCCGGATTTTGGCTGACGGCGACGCGAAGGCGGGAGCTCGGCGACAACTTTTTTCCGAGCCTTCCCGAACTGTTTTCCGCCATTCTTTCGGTCGAGGTGAGATTTTTATGCACTTTGGATTTCTGCTTTAGACTATTGTTCTGGATAATAAGATTTTTGGGTTGTTCTGCATCTATTTTTGCCGATTATAAGTTCGGTTTTGCTACTGGATGGATTGCTAGTCTACTATGGTTATGTGCATCCATGGGGTTGATTTTGTTCTAGTTTTGGGTTTCAAATTTCTGTTCTGTTTTGGCATAAGAGAATGCCGACTATGATTTTGTTATATAGTGATGTAGTTGAGCAGAAGGTTAGGGTCATTGGTCAATTACTTTTCTCACGAACTGGCTTCCATTATTGGAAAAATTTTAATGGCCTGATTCTGCTTGGTTCTGACTTGGAGTTGCTGTTGTCTCCATTGATAAATTTTTCAAAGAATGGTCGTTAGGTTTATGTTCCAGACTTAAACTTTTGTATAATAGATAGGACCCCTGGATGAATGTGGGTCATGACAATTTATTTCCAAATTCTTGCCACAGTTTTAAAGTCTGTTTGGGATAAATGGAGAATGGCTTTTGAGGTATTGTTTCGATTATGTTTGGACCTCTATTTTGGACACTATGATAACCGAGCTGAAATTGTTACGGAATATGATGGGAATTGTGAGGTCATTTACAACTCAATTAGGCAGGTTGAGTTGTAGCTTATAAAATATGAAGATGAGATGAAGTTTCCTTTTGGTTATTAAGGATAGATGTTAGGATTAGACTTGGTACAGGATTACTTGACACAACCTTTGAGATTTATTTATGAGTTTTTGTTTTGGCATGTGGTAGGCTCGGACGAGTTTGAGGACATTGATGTGACACCTGTGTTTCCTGCTCCTTTGGACACGAGGAAAGACCGTCGTCGAGGTAGGGGTTTTATACCTACTTGTTTTGCATATCCCATACCATCAATTCTTTCTTTCAAAAACTAATATTTTGTGATTTACCACATATGCACAAAAATCGACGGGGACTGTCCGACAGCACGTCTGATTTTATTATATCTATGTACGCGAGTTTTATACGTTTAGATTCTGTGCATAGTTTTCTTGGTATGTGATATCTGTTTTGGGGCGATGAATCCTCTTGGCACTCTGGATGACTGCGGCATCAGAGTATCATGAGGCATCCCCGGTATGTCTCGTGCTATGAACAGACGAATGCTTGTACGCAATAGCTGATAAATATTGAATTGGGAAGGTGATGACGCTTCATTGGGTTCGAATCCCTTTGGCTCGTCGGTAAACTCAATGAGGTGATTGAGTTGTGTCGGCGCTGAGCTTTGGCTCGTCGGCAGGACTAGGGTTTATCTCAATATGAGTTTGTTAGCGCTGAGCTATGCTCGTTAGCAAACTCGAGAGGTGATTTAAGTTGTGTCGGCACTGAGATTTGGCTCGTCGGGAGGACTAGGGTTTATCTCAATACGAGTTGTCAGTGCTGAGCTTTGGCTCATTGGCAAACTCGGGACGTGATTTGAGTTGTGTCGACGCTGAGCTTTGGCTCGTCGGCAGGACTTGGGTGACGATACAGGTTGGGTCGGCGTTGAGTTTCGCTCGTCGACAAAACCGGAGGTGACGAGCCAGATCTACGGACCTTCGTTGCTTTTCTCTGTACGATTGATCGGAGGAGTCCATGAGCGACCTCCCTTTTCATTGGGGATGATTTTCAGTGTGAAATCGACGAGAGTAATTTTGAGTATAGCTGTCTATGTATGCAGTGGTGTTTTCTATGATATCTTGTTGGGGCCCTTCGAGGCTGGTTTTCCTTAAAAAGAATGCAAGTGAATTTGAAAACGTTTTGATAAAAATGCTTAGCCCTAAAACGAATCAAAGTTTTGACAAAGAAAAGGAAAAACAAGTTTTCTCACGCGCTTGGTGGTGAGTACAAGTTTCCTACGGAGCTAGTCACTCACACCTTCGACTATATTTTTTCCAGGTATAGATAGAAATACTTAGAGCTTGGACCCATTAGACTTGTGGAGTTCTAACTTTGGGTTGCAGCAGACTTGTATCGTTTCCTTGAGCTTAATTATACTTTTCGCTTGTAAGAACAAATGGTTTCTATAATATTTTATGGTTTAGGATTTTGGATGTATGGACATGGATGCACAGTTTGTTTGGACAATTAAGTTTATTATTCCGCAATTATTATTAATTTAACTTTTGCAATCACTACTTGGACCGTGACCCATCATGTATGGTTGCGGCTGGATAATTTTTTACAAGTTTTCCGCTAATTTTAACAAGCTTTGGGCTAAGCGATCGGGTTTTCTACGAAGACTGGGTTGTTTGGTCCGGCGTTTCTGTTCGGCCCCCCCTCCAGGTCGTGACAGGTTATGTTCCGTTTAGGCATCAAATAAGTTTTTAGAATTATTATACGTCAGAATACAAAAAGGAGATAAAAGTTATAAGTCGTAATTATTAGTAATTATTAATTATAGATGTTTTGATTATGAAGGTGTTGAAAAGAGAAGAAGAATAACTTTGAAGTGTCAAACGCGATAAAGATTTAAGGTAAGAAATTGATATTAAGTCTTAGTCAGTGAAGGCTTTACACCATTAGCTGTGTCTTTCCTTTAATTATTTATTACCATTTCTACCATGATTGCTTTACTTATTATGCTTATGCTAATCACACGTTATTAGTTTAATTCTGAGTATGTTTAAGATATTAGCATGTTGTTATCGCTTTCTTTAAATTGCTAGGTATGCCTAGATTATTACCGTTTCTTTTACTGTTATGTTCAGCAGATTCAAGCATGTCATTCGCTGTTTCAATTCGTTGCTATATTCATTTTTTTATTCATTTTAATTACTGTTATTCATTTATATGTGTTGTTCAATTATCGCTATGTTATACTATGTCAACATGCATCATGATAATAAAAATAAGTAGGAAGTGCCACCTTTAGGGTGGTACTCAAAATGCATAATGTGAGAAAAAATGATAAATGAAATGAATGAATGATGATATGGGAGTTAAGGGACAGACGGATAGCGCGGATCTAATCTAGTAGCTAGAACTTACGTCCCTCCCTTGTTGGGAATGAGACTAGCTACACACAAGAGGTTAGCAATCGGTATGGCATACCGTCACACATAGGTTCCTCCAATCTCCCGCTCGACGTACGAGTTATGAAGGAATGAATGAACGAATGAAATGTAATGAAAAGATCGGTTTGGGGTAGATCCATTTCTAATTAACTAAAGAGAGGCATACATCATACTGCATAACTCATTTCTTATTAAGCCTCGGGCTCATAGTTGCTAATGGTGTAAATACACGTACGAGAAAATGATGTACAAGTGAAGGAACAATTGATGAAGGATTTGCACGAGCGAGACTTGTGGCTGGTTAGGCTAAGGAAAATAAAAGAGAAAAATAATTTGAAATTAACATTATTTGTTTAGTATTTCTTAAACGAATTTCTTATGCTTCCGCTATGTTTCGAGAAAAGATTTTATAACTATAATTTTCCACTATTTAGAACGATTTTCATAACGAGTCTACGAAACGGGTTGTTAACGGTCTGACTTTTTAGAAAAGAACTCTGATTTAACTAAGAAGGTTTTAATAAAGATTTTAGTTGTTTTATAAAATTTTTAAATTTATCGCATTTCTAAAAGGTAATAAAACTGGGTCGTTACACAAGCTCCTTAAGATGATGGACCACATCAAATTTTGATGCCCTATGATCGACTACCTTCTCTCCTGATCGACAACCACTACCTTTTATCAACCTATTCCTCATTTAATTATATATTTTTCATATTTATTCTCTAATATATAACTAAATTACACCCCAGACAAAAACTAATACTATATAATTCCAATATTCCTCCAAATATTAGCCACATCAATATTCCCAATGATATTAATGATTCAGAATTACAATTTCATAATGCTTAAGTATTTTATTTCACATAATTAAAGTCTTACAATGTAGACAAATTTTTCGGATATTACATTATAACTACCCGACTTTTTCAAACCCTTTTTCTTCATTTAATTTTTAGCCATATAAAATTTTCTCTTTTTAATTTATTAAAAACGTGTACTTATCAGAGTTATTAAGTAGAATAATTTAAAACATCATAAGCCCATATATTACAAAACGTTTACTGAATTTAAAACCATAATTAATAATTGATAATAATTTTTGTGAACCATAACCGTGCAGGTCAACTCAGTGGATAACCCAAGATTCCATCCTGAAATGTTTCCTCTTCCATATTAGTAACATTGATACTATTCTAATCACCTACATCACGGATAAAACAATAAGTCTAACGCTCAACAAGAAATAAAATGAAATATGATATGATGCATGATTGGCTGTGATTATGTCATAAGAAAATCCACACCAACTGTCTTTTACTCATAGTCTCATATCAGTAAACTTATAAATTGAAGTGTGATATTGGGAATATTTCCCACGAGGAGAATAGCTTGTGACCGTAAACTCCTAAGAGACAGGCTCTCACATCCCAACAAGGGAAGAGTTTTATCTCGAGTCTGCTGGTTAGAATCTGAACTACCTCCCTAACCCCCAATTCCCATGTCATTTATTAAGTTCGGTCTCTCCAATGAAATGTCACTCCCATGCACTGTGAATACCAATCCCGCATGACATCACTCTTAGTTATATGACATGATGCATGATAATGCTTATGCAATATCAACAAGAATATAATACAAAGCAAATACATCACAGAACCATACAGACAATCGCAATAAGAAGCAAGTATGACAAACAATTACAAATACAATACAGAACGCATATATGTAATATCCATAGTGCACAAGTATAAGGGACAAAATGTGCAATATTGACAGGAAACCAATAAAAGGAATAAGACATGCATTAATGGCAAGAAATAAAGATAAGAACTAATGCGTACAACTTCGGCAGAAATCAAACTAATACGTGCAATATTGACATGAAAGAAATACAAAGAATAATAAATGCAATAATGGCAGGAAATAAATATAAGAATCTATACTACAATAATGGCAGGAAATAAATGGCAGGAAATAAATATAAGAATCTATACTACAATAATGGCAGGAAATAAAGCTACTAAACGTGCGAGAACAATACATATTTATTTACAATGAATATTTAATACTATTAATTAAGGATAATTATACTCTAAGGAACCATTCGTATATTTTTAAAGACAACCGTTTACATTTTGTTGGCAGAGGACAATTCGTATACTAGTTAAGAAAGGCTGATTCACATGTTAATTACTAGGGTGATTTATATACTAATTAAAAGATGATATTTAACAGAGAACCGTATATCTATTTTAACCAAGAACATTTCATAGTTTAATTGGAAAAATGACTATTAAATAATCTAAGCAATTATTCTAATTGTTAACATAAAGTAGTATCCAATTTGGAGTACTAAACCACAGACTAATAACAGCTTTCACAATTCTCAGTCAAGGCAAATATTCTCTCCAAGGTATTAATTCCAAACAATAGAATATACATCACCTCTATTTGCAGTTTTCCTAACAGTTGGCAGATTATTATTCCATTAACTCCTTTATTAATCATATTCTTACTTCAGCAGCAAAACAATTAGAAGTATTTCAATTTATCCAAATAACATAGAACTTTATCCAACTAGGAAAAATCATCAATTTCCAAAATCACAAGAAAATGGCAGATGACAGTTATTCAAAATCACAGAAATCAACCAAACATAAACCAATTCACAAACATCCCATGATGTAGGGTCTCCACCTGGCCAACTGCATTCTAATTTCTTATCTACCGATTTCCAATTTCTGCCCAGATAAAATTTCCTTCATTGAAAGAAGAAATAAACCCCTCTCATCCACCCCCTGCATTATCCTTTTCCCCCTTGCACTCTTTCGCTCCCTCCTATCCTTTCTCTGCCGAAGACCCACGCCCAAAAGACAAAGCAGAAGACAACAATCTCAACTCACCATTCTCTCTCTCATCCACTCTAGAAGAAGCTCCCTTATTCTCCCTCTCTTGACTCCTTCCTCTCCCTTTCTTAAAGAAATACCAAATGCTGAAGATAAAACAAGGCTGCTTTTTATCATTCTCTCTCTCCTTTTTTGCTTTTTCATTATCTCTCTCATTTGCTCATTCACATACACCATCGCACCCACTTTTCCTCTCTCTTTTTATTTTTTTCTACTTTAAAGTATCACAACAAAGTTCCACATCACTATCTCTCTCATCACTCATTCTCCTTTCTTATGCACTTTCTCCCTCTTTCATTTATCCTCTCTCATAGCCAACGGCAATGGCCCATAAGAAAAGATACGTCCTTTCTCCCCTAATTTCCTGAAGCATTGACTCATCCTTATCTACCAAAAATTGAGTGGGCGAATAATTGAAGGAAGCAAACAAAATACAAGCTAGAAAACACATTTTTTTGTTGAAACGTTCGGGTCATGTTCCAAAGGGTTTTTCCTCCTTCAACGTTGTCGTTTCTTCTCTTTATTTATTATTTATTCTTTTTATTTTTATTTTTATTTCATTAATTCCTCAAACTAAAATTCTCAATTTATCCACCAATTATCTCCTTAATTAATCTTCAACCCAGTTCCAATAATTAGTATAATATATACCCCATAATATTATCTCAAAATTACATCTACTTATTTTTGGGATAATATATTTCATAATAAAATTAGTCCTTATTCCATAATATTTCTCTAAATCTATTAATAATTTCTTAACCACATTGCCACTTTACCAAATTCTAATAATTTTCACAAATAATTCTTCAATAATTATCCAAATAATCTCTTATCCAAATTTACACCCAATTAATTTTTCAATTCTTTATTTAATGTCGTTACAAAAAATCAGGATATTACATACATACTCCCCTCCTTAATAAAATTTTGTCTTCAAAATTTCAGGTACCTTGTCTCCATGTCTTCCTTTCGCTCCCAAGTAGTATTTTCAGTTGAATGATTCTGCCATAACACTTTTACTAGTGGAATCCTTTTGTGTCATTCCTTAATCTTTGAATCCAGAATCCAGAATCCGAACCAGTTTTTCTTCGTAACTTAAGTTCGGTTGAAGTTCAATATTTTCTTGAGGTTCCAATTGGACTGAATTCCCTAGGCATTTCTTTAACATAGACACATGAAATACGTTATGAACTCCTTCTATAGAGGCTGACAATAGTAACTGATACGCCATTTTTTCTATCCTCATCGTACTTGTAAACGGACCAACGTACCTCGGACTTAACTTTTCTTTCTTACCGAATCGTATAACTCCTTTAAACGGCAATATTTTAAGAAACACTAAGTCCCCTTCATTAAATTCCAATTCCCTTCAATGAAGATCCGCATAACTTTTCTAGCGACTTTGAGCTGCCAACATCCTTTGACGAATAATCGCGAATGATTCAATGGTTTGTTGTATCATATCTAGCCTATAAAATTCTGCTTCTCCAACTTCATTCCAATGTAATGGAAATCGACACTTTTTGCCATACAAAGTCTCATAAGGTATCATTCCGATCATAGCTTGGAAACTATTGTGGTAGGCAAATTCCACCAAAGGTAGTATCTTTCCCCCATCCAATTTGGAATTCTAATACGCAAGCTCTCAACATATCTTCCAATATCGGAATTGTTCGCTTGCTTTGACCATCAGTTTGTGGTTGAAAGGCAGTGCTAAACTTTAACTCCGTGCTCATAGCCTTGTTTAAACTTTTCCAAAATGCGGAGGTGAAACTCTAATCCTGATCTGATACAATTGAAACTGGTACACAGTGTAAGCATACAATCTCTTTAACGTATAATCCCGCAAACTGGTTCATCTTATAAGTCATCGCCACAAGCAAGAAATGGGTAACCTTTGTCAATCTGTTGATAATTATTCCATGTCCGGTGATGGAATTGTACCCTATTGAAATATTCGCATCCCTGTCCGTACAAATAGTACCACAAACTGGTTCATCTTATAAGTCATTGCCACAAGCAAGAAATGGGTAACCTTTTACAATTCAAATATTCGCATCCCTGTCTGTACAAATAGTGTCTCCATATCTTAAGTGCAAACACTACCACGGCAAGTTCCAGATCATGGGTGGGATAATACACCTATGATTTCAGTTGTCTTGAAGCGTAAGCGATTAATTTCTAACTGCATAAGCACTCCACCTAATCCGTTCCTAAAGGCATCACAATAGATATAGTAATTGTCTTCCTCTACAGACAGGGTTATGACAAAAGCTGTAGTTAAACAACATTTCAACTCTTGAAAACTTTCCTCGCAGTCATTTGTCCACCAAAACCACGCGTTCTTCTTCATTAAGACAATTAGAGGCAGTGCAATCTTGAAAAATCGGCTTATAAAGTGTTGATAATAGCCTGCCAACCAGAGAAAACTTCTTACTTCTCCAACATTCTTCGGTTGCAACCAATCAACTACCGCTTGGATCTTTGCTGGGTCCACTTCAATATCTTCCTTGGAAATTATATGGCCGAGAAAACTTACTTTATTTAGCCAAAACTCACATTTGGAGAACTTCACATACAATTTATCCTTCGTCAATACAAAAAGAGAAATTCTCAAATGTTCTCGGTGTTCCTCTTCTGAGCACAAGCAGGTTAGAATATCATCAATGAAAACAATGATGAACTTATCCAGATACTCCTTAAAGATCCAGTTCATCAGTTCCATAAATGCCGCTGGAGCATTGGTTAACCCAAACAACATTACTAGGAACTCATAGTGTTCGTACCGAATCCTGAATATTGTCTTGGGAATATCATCAAATTTAACTTTTAACTAATAATACCCAGATCGGAGATCGATCTTTGAAAAGACACAAGCTCCTTGTAACTGATCAAAAAAATCGTCTATTCTAGGTAGAGGGTATTTGTTCTTGATTGTTATTTTATTCAACTTGTGATAATCGATACACATCCTCATCGATCTGTCTTTCTTCTTTACAAATAGGACTGGAACACCCCAAGGCAAAAGGTTGGGACAAATAAACTCATTACTAATTAACTCCTCGAGCTAGACTTTCAATTCTCTCAACTCTGTCGGTGCCATCCGATACGAGTTTTTGGAAATAGGCTCAGTGTCAGGATGTACATCGATCATGAACTCGATTTCTCTATATGGTGGAAACCCTAGAAGATCATCTAAAAAAACTCCTAGAAAATCTTGAACAATAAGGATTTCTTCTAGCTTTGCCTTTGATACCACCATCGTGTCCATCACATTAACGAGGAATCATTCACATTCATTTCTCATTAATGGATTTGCCTTAAGTGCAGAGATTACCGCCAGTCTAACTTTTTCCTTGACTCCACAAAACGTGTGTTGTTCACCATTAGGGGAGAGAAAATATATTTCTCTCTTTCTACAATTTATCATTGCCTAATGCTGGGATAACCAATTAATACCCATAATAATGTTGTACCCCTTCATGTCCATGACAATCAGGTTGACATGGAAAATATGATTGTTTATTCTAACTGCATACGCCTTTAGAATTCCACTGGCTATCAAACATTCTCCAGAGGGTAAGAGTACTCAATATTCACTCTTTTCTAGTTTAGGAAACAACTAATTTTTTTTCTAAATTCCTTCGCAATGAAGGAATGAATAGCTCCATAATCGAATAAAAAATAAGCAGCTATATCACTAACAAAAATTGTTCCTGATATAACCAAAATGCAATAACATTACGAGCTACTCCTACATTCCAAAGAACTTTAAGCAGCTACTTTAATAATAAGGTGTACCTGATACCACTGCAGGCTAATCTTCCTCCGCCTCATACATATAGAGCTTCATTACCATACAGAGAAAATACCCTTGGCGCCACCCTTTCTGATCCTCCACTCATGGTTGGGAAAAATTTAGCAATGGGCCCAAGCTCCCCGCACTTAAAACACTGTCTAGTTCCCGCTTTGTACTCTCCGAAGTGACTCTTCTTGCACTTAGGACATTGATTCGGCTGATATGTCCTCGTATTTAGTGGGGCAGCAACTGCTTCATTCATGGGACATTTGTCCTTCCTTTGTTGTACCTCATTATCAGACGAGCTCTTTGTCCCTTTGCTTACCATCGGTCCACCTTTTTACTATTGGCTCTGACTGGTTTTCTGGAACCTTTGATTTATTTCATGTTGTTTAGCCACCATCATTTCGGCATCCTTGACCTCTAATACCTTAGAGACAATTCTTGTATATGAGACATCTTGAGTGCCAAAGATCTTGACTCCTCTGAAAATTTCTACTTTCAATCCCTAAAAGAACTGATGGACCTCGTGTTCATTGGTCGCCACCAGGTGTGACGCAAATTGGGATAGCACTTCAAATTTTCTCACATACTCTGATATAGTTCTAGTTTGGCACAGTTGCATGAATTCCACCAATTTCTTCGATCGAATTCTCTAGTTGAAATACTTCTCATAGAAGATCTCCTTAAATTGATCCCACGTCAAAGCTCGAATATCATGTGTTGCCTTAGCAGTATCCCACTAGAATTTTGCGTCTTTAACTAGCAAGTACGCAACACATGAAACTTTTTCAGTCTCTATAATTCTCGTATACTTGAACATATCCTCCAAAGACCGAATCCATTCTTTTGCTCCCATGGCATCAGCAATATTTCCACTGAAGCTTGAATGCTTAAGTCTCCTAAACTTTTCCCAACCAGTTTCCCCGGGAACCATCACTTAGCGTTAATTTCCATTCTCGTTCTCCCTCTCCATAATACATTCCATGGACTAGAACTGGCGATCCACAATAGCAGTCAAGCAACCAAGAACTTCATCCTTGCCATCTTGTTGAACAACAAACTCTTGTTCCACAACATTTCCATGACCCACAACTTTGTCCCTTACATTATCGACTCCAACTACTTCGTCCCTCACATTATTGGCTTGCATGTTTCTTCTCGTTTCCCTCACCATCCTATTATCCTACAATAATTTTATATTATTTAGCATTAACTAGTTATTCTACGAAAATTTATGTTATGGAGCATTAAACTTATTATTTTATAGGGAAATTTATTTATTATTATTTTTAATTCATTTTATTATTATTTATTTATTTTTTATATATATTATGCAAGGAATTTTATCAACTAATTATTTACAAAAAATTTTATATTATGAAATATTAAGCTAACAAAACAATTTAACTAACAAGCAATTTAAATTAACAAAACAATTTAAACTAACAATACAATTTAAACAAACAATGCAATTTAACAAAGTACTTACAGCTAAAGAAGTATGTGTCTACAGAACCGCGTTAGACCCATTTATACTCTGATACCATAATTGTAACATCTCGTTTCCATTTGACTTTTCAATAAAATTTTTCCTTTTAAAAATTTATTCAAAATGCATGAAAATGAATATCATAGTAAATAAACACGGAATATTAAAACATGAAATCGTACTTAAAAAACCACATTGTCAATCAAACTGTTTCAAACACTTAATAACGCAAACTATTTGAAGTCTTTAAAATAAAACATTTAAATATTCTTATTCCATGTATGAGCCATAACCCCCAAGTCGTCAAGTCGTCACATACTTTTTACTATAATCACATTCAATACCTACATCACAAGAGAGATAATGAGTGTATTGTCCAGTAAGATATATAAATGAAATGCAAGGAAATACATATATTGACTCTATGCACATGTCTGATTAATGTCAGAAGAGAACATATCTCTTATTTTTAATTAACGTCTCACTTTCAACCAGAACATTAGAGATATTTCCTATAGAGAGATAGATACATTATCGAGATCTAACATGAGCAGAACCATCGGATCATTCCAACGTGGGAAGGGGTAAATTTTCTCAAGAAGATCTGTCACTAAACTTCCCAACGCATAATATGCATGATATGCAACCCTAATTGACATGCGTATATGATGCATAATATGAATGAATGTCACAACAGTTCATATAATACAAGAAAACAATGCAATACAATCAACAACCAATGAAGCATGAATCATGAAACAACTGTAAATCCATTCTATGCATGTTGTAACTAACATATCAATAAGGTAGAAAAATTCTACATGATCATCTTTTCCTCCAACAATTTTAACTATTCAACACCAAATTCTTGAACATGCTACAAAATAACATCCTAGCATGACACTAATGATTCACAACAAGTTGTAAACAAGCATCCTAACATGACATCATTTTTAACAACTTATCAACAATGAAATATTATTACCGAGCACTATTTTAGTTCACCAAGCATCATCAACAAAAGATTCTCTGTCAAGCCTATGTTATATTAATCAACAGAAGATTTATGACCAAAATTTTACAGAATAACATACTTTCATAACACAGTAGAACATTCGAATTTAAGAGAACATCACTATTAACTAATCCTCTTCAACAATGTATTCACATTTTACTACATAACTGCACTAAGAACAATCAAATCCTAGCATGGAACGAACACAATATCATTTCATCAGTAAGCTTTCTTTCCATGCAATTTCTATCCATGCAATAATAGAGAACGAACACAGTGTCAACCATTAGCAGTAAGCAAGCAAGTTCTATGGATCATAAATAGGAAGCAAATATGCAGTACTCACCATCCAAAAATAGAAAACACTTTCAACAACAAACAATACAAAAACCTAAACCTATGATGTAGGCCCTTTAGGGCAAAGTGCTCACAAATCTCTTTCCTCTTTCCTTCCTAAACCCTTCTCTGATGAAAATACTCCTGATGGAATCCTTCTCCTTCCACACACCAAACACCAGGAAAACCAAAATGTCAAAAAATTTTCGAGAGAGTTTCAAAATTTACAGTGACTTTTTACTCTTTCATTTCTGCCAAATATTCTCCTATATACACTCTATAACCCCAAAGGATGTCGAGGAGGTGCGATCCATTGGTTTCTAGGCAACTCCTCAAACATCCAGAAGTCGGTTACCAGTTTCTTGGTCGATGGTTTGCGTTCCGATCGATCACCTCCTTTTTGTGATCGACCGCCAAGCCTCCAGATTCCTATTTTTTCGCAGCTAAGGTCAATCATGAAACCTCAAGATTACAATTTTTCTCTGCCATGATCGATCGCAAAATCACCATATTCCAATTTAATATTTTTATCCTTAGGGACCGGTTAATCAAGCCCCTTAAGATGATCGACCACATCAAATTTTGATGCCCTTTGAGGATGATCGACCGCCTTCTCTCTTGATCGACCACCACCACCCTTTATCACCCTATTATTCATTTAATTATATATTTTTCCTTATTATTCTCTAATATATAACCAAATTACACCTCATACAAAAAATAATACTATATAATTTCAATATTCCTCCAAATATTAGCCACATCAATATTCCCAATGATATTAATGGTTCAGAATTACAATTTCACAATATTCAAGTATTTTATTTCACATAATTAAAGTTTTACACGTTGACAAATTTTCTAAATATTACAACATTAGTTCCAATTTCAAAACCAGTGCCATTTCAATATTGTTGTAGCCACCATTAAGCTTCCGATCAACCACGTCAAAAATGGCTCCTTCTCTGTACTTATCAAATACCCAATCCACCAAAATCAGCTCCTCCAACATGGCTTGTTGTTCGATGGGTCTTCTTCCGCTTGCCACTTGGAGCAGTAGAGCTTCGAATGCGAATATGTCTATACTAGATGTGGCTTTCCCCATTCTCAGTAGAGCTCAATACCATCGGAGTGTCGAAAGATTCACAACTCCGAGCGGCAAAAGTTCTGAAGACTTTGGCGGATAGTTGTCGAGAATATCCTGATTCTTTCTTCACGTTTAGCCGCCGGCTAATGGAGGAAAGGTGGGCGAAACTCTGAGCTGTAGTGAATCGCGACCGAATGTTCAGTTTTCCTGAATTCTCTCTGGTGCATTGCAACTTTGTCAGAAACATCTCAGAGTCACAATCTGGTGAGAAAAAAATCTCCAAAAAACTAGAATCAAAATCAGAATACTTATCGCCATTACTAAGATCATGAACTTTCTTTGCTTTACCCGGTGTAGCATTCTCATGGCTAAAGTGCGAAGGAGATACAAAGGACTAAGAGAGCTTCCTCAGAAGCCGTAAAATCTTGACGCGAAGTGGGACTGCAATTTATATAAATAAAATCGTAAAATCATTCGCCAAATCCCATCGAAAATGGCCAAGAACTCAAGCACACACCTCTTTATCATAGTTCTTATTTTCTTCATTTCATCTTCTTCTCAGGGCAGAATCAATCCAAGCCTTTGTATCAGAGCTGTAAACCTTGGTGGGTGGCTCGTCACTGAAGGCTGGATTAAACCTTCCCTCTTTGATGGAATACCCAACAAAGATTTCTTGGTTTGTTTGCATTTTTCATAATTTTTTTGTTTCATTCTATCTTATTGGTCTAACATTTTGACAAAAGATGATTGATTTTATGTGTTTATATAAAAGGATGGAACTCAACTTCAGTTTATATCAGTGACCACTGGAAAATATCGAAAGAAAAAATGAGAGAGAGAAAGTGAGTGAAGAGAGAGAAGGAGAGGTGCTAGAGAGAGGGTGTTGGACGATAACGTCGTAATTTTTAAAATATTAGATTTGAAAATTTAAAATTTAAGGTGTCAGTTAAAAGAACTCTTAATTTAAATTGATAATTACCCATTTTTAAATAAAGCTACTACCTAAAAAAATGTGCAGCCAAAACTAGAAGGTGTTTTATGGTCACTACAATCGATTTTCACAGTTTGAATCATAAACCGAGCAATCCAATGTGGTTGCGAAATTAAAAGTTAACTTTTAAGTGATCCTCAGCATTATTAGAAAAAATGTTGTTTTAATGGAGATAAAATACTTGGGATATGAAAAAAGTGGTTGATTTGATTTAGGTCAAATTTATTTTAATGTTTGTCAGTCCAAATCTTGAAGTTCATCAAATTACTTTTCCTTTCCATTGTTCTCCTATAATATGTGTTTGAACATGGGATTGGTATACCTTTAAATGCAAATATATTCATCTTCTGGGCACCATAGTCTCAATGCAACTGCACAACAATTTTTTCGAGTCGCAAATGTTATGGATTAACATTAAATTCGTTTCAACTCAAAAATTTAAGTTTTGTCTTCGTTGATAATTCATCCTAATATCAAAATACAGAAATATAAAATGGGTGAACGGGCTAACTCAACAGGCTATAGTCGTGGGTTTAGCCAAGAATGTAGGCCGAGCTGTGCTCTCATTTTGAGCTGACCAATAAACCATCAACTCAACCTGTCTCTCTCTCTCCCCTATTTCTCTCCTGTCCAACCCACCGTCTCTGCGCTATCTCTCTCTGATCCTGCCCACCCCCTCTCCCCTCTGTTTTTCTCCCGAGCAACTTAAACTCAAACTCTTTTGGGGGTTGCAGGGAGAGAAGCTTAACTATATTTGGTAAAATAAATTTTTTTAATGTATTTTATTTAAAAAATTTCAGTAATTTTGACAAGTTAAAAATATTTTTTTTTTATATTTGATTCACTAATAATGTTGAAGTCGTTTAATACATATATTTTCATTTAATCCTGTAAATATTTTAATAATGACATTAAATCACTTATTTTTTTTATACTTTTTTTATTTCTCTTTCTAAATTATAAAAAAAAATTATAAATCAATCATCATCTTTTATTATTAGTAACAAATCAACTATCATTCTTTTCTTTAACAAATTAACCAATGAACTATAAAAAAATGATGTTATTAACATTGCTGTCACGTTTGCCATTAAACGTAATAGTGTCGAGCTGCGACGACTCATCTACAAACCACCACAGCTTCATAGTTTTTAAAAAAATAAGACTATAGTTTTCATGAACGTCGCAGTTCAATGTGTCTCATTCGCCTTGTACAAAGCCGACAGCATTTACGGGCAGAGTCTGTCATTTCTGCTTGTGGTTGGGTGAGTTTGCAACGAACCACTCTTTTGATTGGTCGTCATTTTCTTTGTGCGAAAATACATTGGTATCGATTACACAGTGTGGAACGAAGTCTGAGAGTACAAATGTTCGCCAAAGATATCATTGTTCATGGTGAACATGCTCGGAGCCCACGATCGAGTCTTATGTAGTACGACAAAGGATCAAAGAATGAGACACGATAAACCATTGCGGTGTCATATGAAGCCGCAGCAGTGTGACTATAAACCGCGGTGTCGGTTTATCATCACACTGCTGTGGTTTAGTATGAAACCACAGTGGACCATCAAAATTGTCGTGTTATTTTTTTTAAATTATAGAACAGCGGCGATTTGTATACGAACTATCGCGGCTCGACATTATCATGTTTAACGGCAAACGTGACAGTGATGTTAGCGGCGTTATTTTTTTATAGTTTAGTGGTTAATTTACTAGTGAAAAAATAATGAGAGTTGGTTTGTCACTAATAATAAAGGATGATGGTTAGTTTGTTATTTTTTTAAATTATAATGTATTTTTATATAATTTAATAATTAAATATTATATTTATTAGTTATTGAGATAGATAAGTTATTTTATAGTAAAAATTATTATTTTTTCATAGTTAATTATTTTAAAAATACAAGTAATAGGGATTAATTAAAAACACTACATAATACCAAATGCACCCTCAGCCAACTTTTCTCTCTCCTTGCAAGCCTGGCCGGCAGAATTTTTTTTTTTCTATTTTCTATCCTCTTTTTTTTTTTTTTTTTCTAAATCTAAATATAAATCTAAATTATGAAAAAACAAAAATATATATATATATTTGTTTTTAAAACAGTTGGTCAATTTAAAGTCGCTAACCCACTCCAATTCATTTCAAATGGGTGCTTTTGGTTTTTGACGGCTTCTTTAATATCCTCACTTTCTCACCATGAGTTGCCCTTTCATCTTTTCAACGCAGCATAAAAAGCACGCCAATATTTTTTTTAATTCAATGATATAAAATACTTTTATTTCTTAATACTTAAATATTAGGAAAATTAAATAAAAAACCACTTAACTATAGGATTACGACAAGTTAACCATTAAATAGTTTTTTTTTAATAAATAAAATATTTAACTATGGAAAAAAAAAACATAACAAACATCATGGTTACAGTTTTTGTTAAAGAAACGTTGTCTTTGTATAACCGAACAATGTTTTTCTACTAATCAGATTTAAAATATAGTTTTTCGAAGGTGGAACGATTACTTTCGATGTATAAAGATAACGTTCTGCTGTGAAAAAATAATGTCTTGCAGGGGAACAACAATATTTCGCTAGTTGAAAAATTACGTTCTGCCTCCGAAAAGATTACTTTCCGCTGTGAAAAGTGAGACATTGGTGATGAGTATTAGACGACGATGACAAACTAGGAAGAGAAAATAGAATGGGGTGATGAAAATTGGACTTGTGACATCGAGAGGAGAGGTGAATCATCTAAAGATTTTTAGAAAATTGAAAACATGATATTTGTTTTTTACGACGAGAAAATCATGTCGGAGCTTCTCGGCATTGTATTTGTGGTAAGATTGTTTAAATTATTGCAATTTTAGCATAAAACTTAAGTAGAATTAAAATTACAGAGAGTAATGTTTCAGCATCGTCTTCGTAGTAATATTTCTTTCAACAAGTTAACGATAATGTTTGCGTCATTTATGTCCCATAGTTGAGTTTTTTATGTATTAGAGAAAATTATTTATTAGTTGACTTGTCATTGATCTTATATTTCAGTGATTGTTTTGATAATTTCCCTAAATATTATAATAAACTATATACAAATATCAGAAAATTTAAATTGTAAATTTTTATTTTACTGTTATCTATTTATTTAATTGTATAATTATTAGAAATTTAATTATTATTATTATTGTGTATAACTTTGTTGAATACATTTTTTGTAAAACTATAATAATTATTCATCATTATAAATTAAAAATATATATATATATATATATTAATATAAGTTGAAAATATAAGAAACTTATACATACTCTACTAGTAAATTTCAACTCATTAGAATCATTTAGTAGCTCGAATCAACTTAATAAGTTTGTTTAGCCAATTAAGTTCGATTCATTTAACTTGTAGTTCGCTACTTGATTCTGGTTGAATATTTTTTGGCCACCTAGTTAAGTATGTTAGGTTCAATTTATTTTACTTGTTACACTGGGTGAGCTAGAATTTTTTATGTTCGACTGGAGTCAAAAGGCTCATTTGCCATCTATTTTATAATAGAAAATTCTAACTTCAAATTTATGTTATTTAAAAAAATTAAAATATTGAAACAATAAAAGAAATTCATTCGCAAAGAAAATGTTAAAAAAAAAAAAGAAAAAAAAAGAATTAAATCGACTTTCAAGTTTTGACTTTTGAAATTTAACGCATGGTGGGGTTCAGCATGAAAACCTAATAACGAGTAGCACTATCTACTCCAACTCCTACCTCTCTCTATAAAGTGGACCATACCCACTTGAACCGCCTGCCCCCAGAACTCAGTTGTTTCCCTCTTGAAGAAAGTGCAGAAGAAAGGAAGAAGAAAAACCGGCTGCTTCCATGGCAGTACCCATTTTTTAAATTCTTCCCTGATCAGTTTGAATTGTTGATAAAGCTGTCATCCCTTCTTTTTCGCTGGTCTTAAATGCAGCAGGGAATAGTGATAAACTCTTGAATGGCATGGCCAACATACATTCTTTCTTCTGCGGAATCCATATCCACTCTTAATTGCAGGGTTGTTGTCTGTTATAATGGGTATTAACGCAACGCATTTAATCTATTTGAGCCTCTGAATTGATGAGAACTTTTTGGTGGGTTCAATGGTTTACTGACTGTCTTCAGAGATCCAATCAGAACAATAAAAAAAAAATCAGAAAGATGAAATCTGCGTTAGCTTCGTTCTTTGTGTGAATGTGCTTGAAGCCCGTTTTCCGATATTCGGTCAAGGATACAGAGTAGCAGAGTTTAATGGAAGTTCACTTTCCAAGACGAAGAAAGATGAAGAGATGAATGATTGGATATATTCTATATTACTTCGGCAAATTCACCTCTATAAATAAAGCCAACACTCCTTCAAATTTTCTTACTTTTTCTTCACTCCCACGAAGAAAACAATTTTTCCAGAAGATAACCAAAATTTCTCCTGTAAATGTCTGTTAATTATCCTGTCTAGAAATTTTTAAGAATATGATAAAAAATCAGTACAAAACACCCGAGGGAATGGAGAATGATCCTTAATTAAGCTTTATACTGCTAAACATATTTACTGGATATACACAATATTTGGCAAGCAAATTCAAAGACTTATGGCAAAATGAATGAACAATTGGTGATTCTGGGTCTTACATGGGTTTTTCCGAGAAGCTTTCTTCATCACCTTCTGTACAAAATCTCTTACAATCTGACTGGTATACTAAGAACTAATTTGTATGAGGGGCCTATCAGAACCTAGTCCAACTTATTTTATAGGAACACAACCCTTGAATCCACCTGAAAAAGAGGAAGACATTATCTGAGGATGAATTTCATGGTGTAAACGAAAATCTCATCTCTTGTTGTGCAAAGGGTTTGATCCTGTAGGAACCCTTCTCTTCTCTGAATCGAAATCCATGTCTTTGTTTGCCATTGGAGCGCAAGCTGAAGGGCGAAAAACCTCCGCCCTCGCCTCCTGAAATCTCGTTCGAACGCAGTCAATCCTCGGGCTAATCACGAGAATAATGATGAGAAGAAGATAGACATGAAAACGATTCATCGTTGAAGATCAAAACTGAGACGGATCCAAAGAGTATGCAAAAGCAAAGTGATGGCTAGCCTAGTTCTTATATATGATCAATGTGGTTGGTTGTCTCTTGCTGGTTCAAACACATCGCATGTTTACTTATGATTCAATTTCTGCCATGTGATTTCACATCTAGTATAGTGATCTAAAGCATCAGCACCGTCGAATAAAAATTGGTGGGTGATAGAGAGTGGTGATGTGAGCATATCATGAGTAAAGAGAAGCATAAGATCAGGAGCCTACAATGGAGGTCAGCCAATGGTGGTGGGTTCTGGAAATTCAATTGAGAAAGTGACGTAAGAAAGGAACATAACTCAGATGTGAAGCCATAGAAGAGAAGGTTTATTTGCTGCCACTTACAGTAGTTAAAAAGCAAGGACTGAATTGAACTCTTATTCTTAGGGTTAGAGTTAAAGTGGCTTAGACTAAGAGTGATCCAAATAGTGTGGTGGATTCTATAGTTTTAATCATTATTCTATATATTATTAATTAAATCACAAAATTTAATTATATTTTAATTTGATATACTGAATTTTTGTTCTGCCCCAATTTTTTTTTGTTAAAATTTTTTTGGTAAATTTCGGTGACTACTATATTTTTTGCTTTTTTATTTTTTATTTTTAATTCTTATCACAAAGCTTCTCCATTGGTCAAATGTACTTATTAAAAGCATTTATACGTGAATAGGGGATGAAGCGTGTCTGTCAAATATCTAATGCCTGACACATTTGATTTACTACAGAAATCTGCAGAGAAACTGAGGGGCCATGCTTTCTTCTTCTCCTTCTGCACTGAATTCTGTTCTTGTGAATGATTCAACAGTGATTCAGCCTTATTTTTCTGTTTTATAATTGATCTAATTCTAAGGCACAACCTCTCTTGTACTTGACTTTTCGTTCAACTTTTCCGTAAAATTCTACTGACAATCCCCAAATTATTAATAAAATAATAATAATAAAACAAACCCTGAACTTTAAAAGCAACTATAAATTAAATCGCGAAAAAATTTTATAAACAACTAAAACTTTGAACTATAGAAAATGAACGATGCAAACATCATAATTACATTTCTTGTTAAAACACGCTAAGTCGAATGCCGCAATCACGTTTTCCACTTAAAAACGTCAAGGAAGGTCCAACAAAGACGTCCAAACATCAACATTGAACGTCCTTTAACGATGACGGACGCCCAAGGCTGATCTACGAGGAGGGGCGTCCTTGGGGCCATTGTAAGCACGAGGGAGGTCCATGTTGGCTGCTGGATTAAGAGACATACGTCATTTAACGAGGATGGATGTCTAAGATGAGAGGAGGGACACTGGCGAACGAAGGCTCATGCCCATTGGATAGACGACTAGGATAGAGGATGACTATCCTCCAAAGGTGTTGGTGAAAAAAGGTTCATGACCATTGGATCAAGGAACGAACGTTCTTCAACGAGGATGGACGACCTAGATAAAGTTAGGTCATCCTCTAAAGGCGTTGGCGGATGTTATGTTGAAAGGGGACATGTGCAAAGCGCAAGCTTTTTTAAATGTTGAGGGACACCCGTTATGGTTTTAGGGACGTCCGTTGTAAGTTGAGGTACGTCTGTCATAAGTTGAGGAACATCTGTTGTGAGTTGAGGGCATTGTTGGATGTCACTCAATGCTTAATGACGTTGTTTCTCAATAATCATATCCTACGATCAACAACGGCCTTGGACGCTTATCATCCTATCTTGAACGTCCAAGGGAAGGCGGGAAAAGTTACAATGAAGCGTAAAGCGACTCCCTCTGGTACTCAAGTTCAATCACAAGGTGATTCTACCTGTCCCCGCCTATCTGCAGATGACCAATTTTCACGTATGTTCAGGATGACGTCGTCCAAGGAAAAGTATGAAAATGACCTCATACATTGTTCGATCATTACATGTAGGAGGGTAGAGTTCAATGTGTTTGCCGATTTTCGAATAGAAGAAATGTTTGAGCGCATTGGACTTGTTGGGATGTGCAGTTGTGGGGTATTATTGTGAGAGAGTTGTTAAATTATTTTACACAAATCTGGAGCTAGACGTCAACCAACTAAATGAGTTGAGGACTTATCTGTTTGGGTGGAAGATTAGACTAACTCTGATGAGTGAAGTGAGCTAATTGAATGCTTTACGGAGGAGCCCATAGAGGAGTATTTCACATAACAAATGACCTAGATTTCATAAAACAAAGAGAAGGTCTGGCATTGGTGAAACAGTTGCATCGCAACCCCAACGTTCAATCTTTGTACAAGCCCAAATCAAAAGACCTAAACATCAAAACTATAGCCATTTATCACATGATAACTCACATAGTTGTGCCACGTGATGGACATGGAGACCATGTCAGCTACATAGATCTTTTTGTGGTTGAGGAGATCTACAATAGGAAGAAATTCAACTTTGGATACATTATTATGAATCTGATGAAGACAATCCTGAAGAATCCAAGGAAGAACCTCCCTTACAACTGGTTCGTGAAGAAAATTGTTGATAGCAGTGAGCTGGCTCTCCCTCCCAACTAGCCAAGAATCAATGAAAAGACACTTGATATCTATAATTAGTTGACCTTGTCTCGGAATGGGTTGAACAAAGTCGAAGGGGAGTGGGCATTCAAGGGCGCAAACACTCCATCGACGACAGCTGCACAACCTCCATCAATGTCAGTTGCACAGCCTCCTTTGACATTGGCTGCACAACTTCCTTGGACATCGGCTACACAACTTCCTAGGACATCAGTTGCACCAGACTCAAATCAAGTGGGGGTGGAGGATGATACTGTTCAGTCCCCTCCTCAGTCCCCACCTCAGTCCTCACACTCTATACCGATGACTAAAGAGAGGTGGATCTGAATTTTTGCGACCTTGGAGAGATTTGACATGTCACGACCTGATCCCCAATCCCCTTGGGAACTGCATCACAAACCAGATTCTCTGCCCAAAGAACGATCACACAACTTATAATTCGCAGCGAAAGCTCACAATCACACACATATGCACTCGCACAATTAGGCCGCATAAATATAAAAATCCACCCAAATGGGAAAATTGTACACTTTTTTTTATTTACAAAACTGTATTCAAATTTATTTTAGAAACATTGGCCAAATTAAAACTAAATACTTTAAAATAAAAATCCGAACTCACACTCTGAACCTATGTTGTGCTAATCATCCGTTTAACTGATCTTTACCTTTTAGCCCTTCAGCTACTTCCACATTTTCCTAAAAAACATGATAAAGAACTGTAAGCTTTTTGAGTTTAGTAAGAATCATGATCTAAAGATCCAATAAACCATACAATTATCACAACTAACCATGTATTAATTCCAACATGATTAGTGTAACGTCCCGATTTTTCTTACATTTGAAAATCTCCTGAAATTTAAAACTTTTATAAAACAATAGCGGAAGTCTTTATTAAAACCTTTTAAATTGAAATTAGACTTTTTTTCTTTAAAACCTGATCGTTAAAAAAACTCTTTACTTAAAACCCGTTACTTAAATCGTCATTAATAGTGGAAAACTTATTAAAATCTTTTTTCTCAATTTACAGTGGAAGACTTTATTTATAACATCCTTTTTCTTTAAAACATAGCAGAAGCATAAACAATTCAATTAAAGGTTAATGAATAAACTATTTACATTATATTTACAAAACTCATTTCTCTTTTCAACTTCATTAGCCTAGCTAGCCACAAGATTCATCTATGCAAATCCTTCATCAGCTGCTCCTTAATCTGTTCGTCATTCTCTCACTCGTGTTTGTACCTACATCGCAAGTCATAAACTATGAGCCTAACGCTTAGTAAGTGATAGAACTTAGATGCTAGATGCACATGCAGTGCCACTTTAAAATCCTATGCAGTTTTTCTTTTCGTTTTCTTTCTTTTATCTTTTATCTTTTCACACTTTCGTACTTTCTTTCTGTTTCTATTTCTGTATCCATTTCGGTATTCGTGATCGTACGCATTTTCGTATCCGTTCTCGTGTCTATTTCCGTATCCGTATCCATATCTGTATTTGTTTCCATTTCTGGAAACTTGTTTCTGTTTCTATTTTTGTTTTTGTTTCCGTTTCCCTTTTTCGTTTCTGTTTCCGTTCCCGTTTTCGTATCAGCATCTGTGCTCGTATCGTTTCCGTATCTGTTTCCATTTTCGTTTCCGTTCCCATTTCTCTTTTCATACTCTTTTATTTACTTTTATTTTCTTTTGTTCTGTCCCTGTCCCAGGCTTGACCTACCGAACCACAAAAACCTTTATCTTTTCCTCTTTTGTTCTTGTGTCGGGCTTGACCTATCGGACCACAAGAACCTTTATCTTTTATTACTTAGGTTGTCGGGCATTTCTTATCCGGACCAACCCTTTTTCTTTATCTTTCTTAATCATTTATACGTAATTCTTTTCATTTTCCGTTTCCTTTTCAAAACCATGCATGAAAATCATTTTCGTAGACTTTGAAAAACGTGATACATGATGCTCGTGAATGCATACAATCTCTAACATATAATTAAGAGAATATAAATAAACACACTATTCACAGATCATACTTTATAAAATGGTAGACATGCTATAAAGCTTTAGACATACTATAAAACAATAGATATGCTATAAAAACTATAGACATGCTTTTAATATTGTAGACGTGGTATTAAGACAGTAAACATGCTCAATATCTAATAAAGCAGTAAGCAGTCAAATGTGCATATCCTATTCTTGTGATGTAGGGCTCTAAGGACCACAATACACACATATCACTTACCTCATTTCCTTAAAGCGCTTAACGCTTAATCGTTATCCTTTCTTCCCTTTTAGTATCTTCACAATTCACTAACATTTAATTATGAGTAAACATAGCTTATTAGTCTGATCGTCTTTCCTACCCATAACAGAGTTTCATAATATAAATTCAACTAATCGCATAACAGTTCTAGGCACCCATTAACTCGCTAAACGGAACACAATACATCGCAATATCCGTGTTCAACCAATTAATAACCAGAGCACGTAAAGGTGCAAAATAACGCTTAATCAACAGGGTATACCAATATCTATCAACGCCCAGCAGCAGAAAACCAAAGTAGAAATCAATGGAGAGCATTATAATCAAAACTAATCAGAGCATATAACCATGACATACTCTATCCTTAACCTTATTATCCAAACAAAGATCTTGGAGTAGATAATTAATCTCATCAATGCATCCATTAACATAATATAGGAACCCAACCCAAAGGACATATCCGAAGTTAGTATGATAGTATTCCCTATCAATGTCGTACCAAAATACTATAATCCAATTACACTGAATAACAGTTTTAATTAATTATAACTTAATAGTCAACAAGAGGGCAATGTTCCAATGACGGAGCACATCACAAACATGCAAAACACCTAACCAAATTAGAGGCAGTAATCCGCAAGGAGCATACCAAACTAAACTGAATAGAGAGCATATATTCATCAACCAAGCAGCACATAGAGCATTTCGCAATGATCACAACAAGCAGTAAATATGCAGAGGACATAATCAACATTCAACAGTATCCATAGTTCCAAAATCAACCCAAAGACTAAAGTGTAATCGTCCAAAGATACAGCAAAATAGGTAATCCAAATATTCAACAGCATCAGAGAAGAAAGTTCGTACCAACAAGGCATTTCCATAAATTTCAACATTCAATAACCCAATCCAGAACATCAATCGAACATGTTTGCAGACCAACAACAAACAGAGGAAGGCTTCGTTACCTGAAGCAAATCCGAGGGAGAAGCAGCAGCTCTGACACACGGGAGAACGCTCGGCACCAACACCGCAGCTCCCAGCCCTTAACCAATTTGCAGCAGCTCACCAACGGGACACAGAACCATTCGTCACAACCAAAGGAAATCAACAACAATGGAGATCGAGCATCAAACATGCAGGGAACCTACCTCCAATGACGAAGGCACTGCCAGACCCATCTACATAGCCCACGACTCGAACAGCTCGAGGTAGCAGCGAGGATGATAGCCAGTGGGAGCCCACACCCTAGAAGCAGGAAGAACTGGTCACGAGAAAACACACCTGAGCCGCTCTTCACAGGCACTCACTGAACACTCGATCGCCAGAACCGTTTCCCCTAATCACAACCTTAATCTCGCATCAGCGAACACAAGCAAAGGCGAATGCTAGCCGTTCACACCGCTAGATGAAACGTACGCCAGACCCAACAACGTGTTGCAGGAGACTCTCGCGACTACATCTTCACCATCACTCAGTCCCGAGTCTCCTTCTCTGTCTCTTTGTCTCTCAATTTGTCTCTCAATCACCCCCTCTCTATTCTGCCAGAACACCCTCACCCTGTCTCTCTTCTCACTTTCTGTCATCCCTTCTCTCTATTTCAATTTATTAATTCCTCCTTCCTCGTTTTTTCTCCAGAGAGGCGCACCTCACCATGCCTTTGTCCCTCATGCCATGCCACCCCTCCCACCATTGTCTCCCACGTCGCTCTCTCACAATCTCCCATCTTTCTTTTTCTTAAGAAAACAACAGACCTAATTTCATTTCCCCTTTCAAATGATAACCCCAAATCGGACTGGACCATCAATGAACCAAACCGGTTCACTTCCACCTCCTCTCTTCAATTTTACCCTTTTTATTTTATCCCTTTTAATTCTTATTCCATTTACCTTAATCCCCATTTAATTACCCTCTTAATTTAATTCCAACCAATCCCCCTTTCTTTTCTTCCTCAAATTAATAACCCATAATAATACCCCACTAATTCAACCCTAATTATCTTCTAATAAATCCCCCAAATCATTATCTACCGATTACTTCTTCGATAAATGTTCAAATAATCCAAATACCCTAAATTACTTCCAATTATTTATATTAAATTCCGTCATGAAAAGTCAGGGTATTACAATTTGTCCTCACTTTCTTAACTTCCAATCTTTAACTTTTGATCAACTCTCATGATCACACGTCTCAGAATCTATGTTTTATCTAGATTTTTAGAAATTTCTAATTAATATCTCAACTAAGTGAAACACCTCTTTATATAAAAAATGTTTGCATATGTATACATACTTAGGCCAATGATTTAGATCACCATAGCCCACATTTCCCTTAAATCTCTTGTGAAATTTCTCTTCATGCACAATGTATTCCCATAAGTATTTAATTATTAGGCACTTTCAACACAAATCTCACGTGCTATTCTAAATATGCACCACCAATCTCTATACCATACTTATTCTATTATTGTCTATCTATCACCATCCCTATTTAGACATTTTCAATTAATATCTAACTCTCAAACCATCTCTCATGCACTTCTTTGGTTTATCTATTACCAATACTAAACATCTCCAATGTGCTTAATTTCAAGTTATCTAGACATTTACAAGGTATGTCTAATGTTGGATCATCTCTAGACATTTCTAATTAATGTCTATCTCATACTATCTAGATATGTCTATTTAAAGTCTATAAAAACTATCTAAACATTTCTAATTAATGTCTATCACAATTGATCCCTCTATATGAAGAAATTCATCAATACATTGCATATACAAATGTCTAGACTTATGATTCAACAAATCATAATCTAGATACCATCATAATCCATCTAACTATATCATTCCATGACCCACAACTATGCAATATATAGATATAAAATGCATATCACAACTCTCCTTTCACCATGATGAAATGATATTGTGAAACGGTGCAATGCTCCATTTATTATTAAATGGTCATATTATTTAGCAAGCACTGTTTTATTAACATTTAAGTGAATGACAACATATCTGTGAATGTCAACATTTATGTGACTATCAACATGAATGATCATACACCATTGTAGGTAAAGTTGCACACGATCATGAAACCCCACCATGCTGTTCACTATCTCTAATAGGTGTGTCCATGAATACAATAAACCTTTAGAGGGTTAGGAACTTTCAACCCAAACAGGACCCACAGTCAGTCCCCTTCCCCGTTCAGCCCGTTACTGTAGCGGGCCGAGCCGATTTCTCACTTTACACACATTACACAATACATAGTCTTGCTTAGTTTGGGTTCCTCTGTGACCAATAATACCACTCAAATAATATTTTCATACATATAACTATTTCCATGATGCATGATTTGACATCTTCACTATACATACATTGAATGCATATAATACATTCCAATAATGTATATAATATGAATCATGCAAATCTTTTTATTAAACACACAAATGATGCTTGAAATGGTGTACATCTACCTAGACATGTTCTATTTATGTATTAATCATCTCCTAAAAGAGTTTATGCAATGGATAAACATATAGTTAAAAACCTAAAGAAAATATTCCAAAAATACAGAGTCCGATGAACCACCCCATCAGTTGCGATCAGCTACTTTCGTGTAATTTCAAGGTTAACACAACAAAATATGGTTTCTGGTTGACCGTTATGGTTGACCGTAATGTTTATATATTTGATCGCATTTGCAGTCGTTCACTTTTGGTCGTCCACTCCTTTGTTATTTTTCACATTCGATCGACTGCACTATAGGACCCGTTGACCTCACTACAACCTTGGTCGACTGCAATTGACCCAGATTGCCAAAATTCCTCAATTTTCTTCCTCTCCCTCATATCAAATCCATTCAAAACCATTCCAAAATAACTACCAACCCATTCTAGAATCATCGAATAGATAACTTGATTTATTTAAACTCATTTATAAACATTATAATGGCTTAAACACCAAAATGGACATTTTAATTTATTTAAACAACTTATGCATTATAGATTTCTAATGCTTACCAATCATACAACATAAGTATGCATATTCATTCAATAGATTTATCATCAAGTTACATGTCAATTTCATGCTTCCAATCAATCCTTCACAATTCCAATTCTACCATTACAACCCAACCAAAGTCATTGCATGCTACTAGTACCTTTTCCATCATATTATATGTGAAAGCATGCCTTCAAATGATCAATTATCAAATTACATGATAGTTTCATGCTTTAGTCATCCAATACATCCACAATTTATCCATCAAATAGATATTTCCACATAATTTCTTTCATGACATCAATGAATAACCCCATTTATCCAAGAGTATTTATTTCTCTTCCTCAATTCATTTGATGTATGAATTCTATGTGTTTGTAATTTCTAGTCATCAAACATGTATCCATTTATGCTTATATTTAAGCTCTACTTTCGAACTTCCATTATATCAACCATAGATGCCAACATATAATTCTTAATCCCGCCATTTTCTTCACCTAACTATGCAATATTTAACATAGTTTAGAAAAGACCTAGATTAAGGTTCTTACCTCTTGAATATCACTTTATTCTTCACTTTCTCATCTTCATTTTTAGATCAAAAGAATCCTCTTGAAGTGTAGATCAACTTTTCTTAAGGGATAAAAGGTCAATTCCTCCTCTTTCCCTTCTTTCTTCTTCTTCTCATTCTCCTTTTTTTCTTTATCCTTCTCTTCTCCCTTGGTTCCAGCACAAAATTTACTAAGTCTTCAACCATTTCTCCATTTTCTAGAGACTTCATGGAGTAAAATTACCATTCATCCATTTTTTCCTTTGATTTTTACCATTTTACTCTTAAATCTATGGAAATTTATCAAAATACCATGGTTAATTATCTTTAACAACTCTTAGCTTAAAATAATCACTCTAGTTTAGCTCTAAGCTAATCCCCATGATTATCATAAATAATCATGATTAGTTAACCTTAATCATTCACTAATTACACCTTAATCACAGACTTAGTCAGTAATCTACAAGTGACACATGTCATACCTCTATTGGTCGTCCAATTTTATTATATGGCCACATACTTCAATGTATTAGGAACATTTCTTCTGTTATACATATCTCCAATTCCCACTTTAAAGTCTTAAATAATACAGTTTTAGACTTATCCAACTTCAAACATGCATAACTTTTATTACATACATCAAAATCTCTTCAATTCAATGCCAACACTTTGTTTATGTGTCTACTTGATAATGGTATGAATTATTAGTCACAAAGCTTGTCCAATTAGCCACAAATAGTAACTATGCTCATTTAAAGTATATTTACCAACTTTTGTGCATAGATTCATTTCTTAATGAGCCTACTATAGGATCGATGCACGCCTATAAAGAGGGGAGAGGAGGGGGGGGGGGGGGGTTGAATTAGGTGTGCTAAACTTTTTCGTGCGATATATTTATCTCTAAACTCTAAGTGATTTATAACGAATATTAAATCAAATTATAATAAATATAAGAGTAAGGGTTAGAGAAATTGCAAACTAAATTTGTTCACGCGGTTCGAAAAATCCATCCTACATCTGCCCTCGATGTTTCTGACTTGGAGATCCTTAATCACCCAACCTCCCCGGTTGGTGATGATTGACTTCATGGGTGTCAACCAAATCTTTATGGAGTATTCTAGGGCATCACCTTATTTTCTTTGACTATTCTCGAGGTGTCACCCTTTAATCACTGTTTAAGAATAAGACATGAGAAAACTAAAAATTCCTAACTCTTCCAAATATAAAATCTCAAGTTTGGGGATTGGAGAGTTAGGACTTACACTCTATGAATGATGAAAAATCGAGTATAGATTTTGGCAGAGCTTCGCTTCGATTCTCGCTTGGTTAATTTGAGCTTTGGAGTATCTTCAATATATAGACTCTGCTAAACTGGTCGACCACCTCCATTTTGGTCGACCGCCATCCGACTGTTGGAAACTAGCTATTGTGTTTTCTTTAGAACAGGTCGACCTCCTTCTTCACTTTGGTCAACTACTTCTTCACGTTTTAGCTTCTTTGCCGACTTTGTCCATTTTGTGGTTGATCTACTCGTCCTACCCGGTCGAATGTTTCATTCTTACAAAAACTCTAAGCAATTTGCCATTTTTGTGGTCAATCGGTCGGTCAACCATTTCCTTCGTACAGGTCAATTTGGTCGACCTTTTTGCATTGTTAGTTGACCTCTTTGTCCATTTTTTTAGTTTCTTTGTCCTAAAACTTTAGACATTTTCTACAGGGACTTAGGAAAACACATTAATCAACATTAATACCCGTATTAAGGGTATTTCATATAAGATTAACAATGTATTTACACAATTCATTAAATTTATAATAAACAACTTATTAATCAATTATACACTCATTATCAAAACAAATACCCTGATGTCTATTAGGCTAACAATCTCCCCCTTTTTTATGATGACAACATATTATAAGTTGTTTATTCCTCTCCCCAAACATGTGCACAAAATATTGCATAATTTGATCTCCCCCTTAGTTTATACAATGTATCTAACTTTTAGTTTCATGAAAACATGCTATACAATTTATATAAATCTCTCTCATTTCGTAATAATAAAAAAGAAATCAATAGAGAGGTTTTAAAATAAATTTATAAAGAATTTCTCCCCCTTTGTCGTTATACCAATTCAAATCAATGGGGATATTTAAAAAAAATTCATAAAAGGATTTTTCCCCATTTGTCATTGTTCAAAACATAGAAATCATTGGAGAGATAATAATTCAAGAATATGAAACCAATTGAAATAAAATTACTCTTCCCCTTTATCAATATACAAAATCAAGTCATTGGGGAAATCCAAAAGCATCAAACCCAAATAATTCAATTAAATTAATTCTCCCCCTTTGTCATTAACCAAAACATAATAGTTGGGGAATCAAATCAAAACAAATCAATTATATTTCTACCCCTTAGAATACCAATTGTTGGGAGAATGCCAACTCAATGCCAAGAAACGAAATTCGCCAATTGTAATAATGAAAACATTTAAATTCTGATAAAAAATTATTCAAGTTAAAACTATTTTCTCCCCCTATTTCAATAAGAAAATTCAACTCAATGGGGAAAAAATAAAGACATTAAAATAAAACCACCAACAACAATTCAATATATACAATTTGTGATACCATTTGTTGGATTAACAAAATTTAAATCCAAAGATACCAATTGAAGAATTAAAAACATTTAAGCTTAGATCAAAAGAAATATTCAAAGAATAACTTTTTCTCCCCCTATCTCAATATTCAAATTCAATGAGTAATGAAAACACTAGTTGGATTGTCAAAGATTGAGCTATAGGACTCCAAATGTTAAAATCTGAATTTCCAAACATGGATACTAATTTAAAAATCAAATCAAACTAGCTCATTTCATTAAAAACCAATCCAACACAATCCAAAAAAAATTTATGATTCCAAAAATTGGATTGATACCAATTGAAAGATTTAAACCAATTGAATGATTAAATGAAAATTTAAACCAATGATACCAAGAACAATATGCAATCAATATAATCAATATTAATCAAAAGTATAAAATTTTAACCTATATGCACATCATCCATTCAATTCAAATGAACATCTAATCAAGAGTATAAGTCATCAAGCAATTTAAAACATAACAATTTCATACTCTTGATTTCAAAATGGAAGAACACTCAAGTGTTTTTTTAGGCACCCAAATCTTTTTGGGTCATTTTTTCTTAGAAATGGTTCATTTAGAAACCAAACCAATTTAGAAGTTGTCACTTTATCGCTCAATTTTAATGGGCAACAAAATGATTTATGTCCTTCACAATTACATGCATTACAAATAGTAGGACCAACAAAGAATATTTTATAAACTTTTTCCTTTGAAAAGGTTCATATCCAATTTCACCCTTATCAAAGGTTACCCTTTGATTACCTAGAAGCATATTAAAATTTTTGCTTCCACTAGTAAATTTCAAAACAATATTATTTAAATCATCATTTTTAACTTTTAAATTGCAAATGTCATTCTCAAGCAATTTGATAAAAGCATTCAAATTATTATTCATCATTTTCAAATCACAAATTTGCTTTTCAAAAGATTGATCAATACAAACATCACCATTTCATCATTTTCCTTTTTCAAGGATTTAAACTTATGTTTAAGCACATTATATTGATCAAACAACTCATTAAAAGCCTCTAACAATTCATTATCAACATCAATATCATTTGAAATGCTATAAGAGTTATGTACCTTATATTGGATACCTCTTCAATTTCCAAAGAAGAACTCTCATCACTATCATCTCATGTGGCATTGCTATCTTCTTTGAGGCTTTTGAATTCCTATTTGCTTTTGGGCATTCGGTTGATGTATGATCAGGTTTCCTACATTTAACGCAAACAATGCCCTTTTTCCCATTTTACTTTCTTCTTTGGAGGAATTTTTTGAACTTCCGAGTCATGTACTCAATTTCTTCTTCATCTTCATCTTTTCCCTCGGATTCAATTTGAGTGCCTGAGGAGGCTTTTAAGGCTATATTCCTTGGTTTGAAGATTTCATTTTCTTTTTGTTTCTCCTTCTCATTGCTCATCAATGTGATATCGTACGTTATTAGCGAACCGATGAGTTCCTCCATTTTTAAACCCTTGAAATCATGTGCCTCTTGGATAGCAGTCACTCTCGGTAGACACCTAAGAATCTTTCACACCAGCTCTTTCTTGGGATAAACTTTACCAAGCACTTTCAAACTATTAGTAAGGTTAGTACACCGAATAAATATACAACTAATGATTTCATCCTTATCCATACAAAATAATTCATATTCATGGATAAGCATACTCATTTTATTTTCTTTAACTTGGTTAGTGCCCTCATGTGTAACTTCAATTAATCTCCAAATTTCATTCGCGTTATCACATACTTGAACCATATTAAATTCATCTCTAGTTAGAGCACAATACAATATATTTATAGTTTTAGCATTCATATATAATTTTTGTTTCTCAATGTCATAAAGTTCAAAATGCAATTTTGGAATGCTTAATCCATTTGCTAATTTAGATAGAACATACGATCCATTCTCAACAACATTCCATAAATTATAATCTAATGATTGAATATATATTCTCATCCTAGATTTCCAATAATCATAGTCATTACCATAAAAATACGGAGGTCTAACTAATGATTGCCCTTCAATTTGCATATTGAAAGCCATAGAGAAATATGCAATCCAAGAATTCAATCAAAATTAATCGAATAGTTTTCAACAAGCAAAATAAACCAATAAATGTAAATCAACGAATTTTATATCAATATGCACAATATCACACAAAAAGTTTAACTAACCCCGCTTTGATACCAATTGTAGGACTGATGCATGCCTATAGAACGAGGGTAGGGGGGGGGGGGTTGGTGAATTAGATGTGCTAAACTTTTTCATGTGATATATTTATCTCAAAACCCTAAGTGATTTATAACGATTATTAAATCAAATTATAACAAATATAAGAGTAAGGGTTAGAGAAATTCCAAATTGAATTTTTTCACACTGTTCAGCAACTCTGGCCTACGTCCAGGCTCCAAGTTTTTGACTTGGAGATCCTTAATCACCCAACCTCCCCGGTTAGTGATGATTGACTTCACGGGTGTCAGCCAAACCTTTACAGACTATTCTAGGGCGTCACAGTATTCTCTTTGACTATTCTCATGGTGTCACCCTATAATCAACGTTTAAGAATAAGAAATGAGAAAACTAAAAATTTCTAACTCTCCCAAATATAAAATCTCAAGTTTGGGGATTGGAGAGTTAGGATTTACACTCTATGAATGATGAAAAATCGAGTATAGAATTTGGTAGAGCTTTGCTTTGATTCTCGCTTGGTTAATTTGAGCTTTGGAGAGTCTTTAATATATAGACTTTGATAAACTGGTCGACCACCTCCATTTTGGTCGACCGCCATCCTACCGTTGAAACTAGTCATAGTGTTTTCTTTAGAATCGATCGTCCTCCTTCTTCACTCCAGACGGCTACTTTCTTCACGTTTTAGCCCCTTCGCCAACTCTATCCATTTTGCGATCGATCTACTCATCCTAGCTGGTCGACCGTTTTCTTCGTACAAAAAGTCTAAGCAATCTGCCATTTTTGTGGTCGATTAACCAGTCGACTATTTCTTTCTTACAAGTTAGTTTGGTCAACCTTTTTGCACTGTTAGTCGACCTCTTTGTCCATTTTTGCTTCTTTCGAGTTTCTTTTGTCTCGAAACTTTAGACATTTGCCACAGGGATTTAGGCAAGCACATTTGTCAACATTAATACTCGTATTAAGAGTATTTCCAATAAGATTAACAATTTATTTTCACTATTCATCAAATTTATAATAAACAACTTATTGATCAATTAAGCACTTATCATCAAAACAAATAACCTAATGTTTATTAGGCTAACACCTACAGCCAATTGATCCAATGCCATCACTATTCTATATTCTAAGGTATCTACTATTGTACCTATTTTAGTTTGGAAAAATACCCTAAATTGATTAGTTAATTTTCTATTCAAAGTCATCTCTAATTTATTATCAGTTAATCACATTTAATCATAGTAACTATGATTATTAGGGTTAATCATTAATCTAGATCATCACATGATAGGCGAATGGAAGATATTTACGCCACTCAACTTTTGCCCCTAGATGAGCAGAGGAGGCGTGTGGATCTTCCAACATCCCCTCCAACAGCCCAGCTAGCAGCTAGACCAGCAACTCTTTCAACAGCTCCTCCTGCAACCCCACCAATAGCTCCTCCAGTAGCCCCGCCAATAGCTTTTCTTGTAGTCTCTCCATCATCCATCACCAGACCGGACAGATGCCAATAAGTCTTTTAGTTTATATGCACTTTCCATATATGTAATACCAAAATTTTTCATATGAATAGTTTTAATTATGCAACAATTTAGAAATTAAATGGGTTAATTATTTTTTGTTGGAGAATTTTAATGAAGGAATAAAAATAGTAGAATTATTAAATAATTATTGAAATTAGAAAAGTTAAAATAAAGAAATTTAAATAATAAAATAAAATATGAATTATTGAGGAATAAGAAAGACGAGTGTGGTAAAAATAGTAAAGAATAATGTGTAATAATCCACGGTTAAGGAAAAGATTTAAGTATTAGTTTAATATTTTATATTTTAGAAATAAGGAAAATATAGTGTAGAAAGAGCATATGCAATAGGAACCATTGGATGAGGTTTATGAACGACTGTGATCAATTAAGATGGAGAAAGATGCTCCATGAAAGTGTTTGATGCAGGAGGCTATTGGATTGGTTTAGCAGAAGAAACGTGGATCATTGAACTTAAGAAAGATGCTTCTGCGGGAGTGTTTGATTTTGTTTAGGTGAGGGAGAATCCTAAATCGTATGATTAGATTAGCATAAAGAACCTAGATGTTAGATTTGAGAAAGATTCTTCTACGGAAGAGTTGAATGCCGCTCGGATGCAGAAGAATGTTGAGTCGTTGGATTTGGTTTAGCGGAAAAAGTGTGAACCGTTGAATTATGAAAAGATTCTTTCATGGATGGGAAAGATGTCATTCGAGAGAGTTAAGTATGTTAGGAACATCCTCGTTTTAGTTTATTGCTTGTTTCCGTGGTTGCGTTTGTGTCTGACGCAGTGTTTAAAGTGATGGAAATGGTGTCGTTTGGCTTAGTGAGTCTCAGTTATTAGCATCAGAGCGGAAGTGTTTGCTTCCGTAGATAGGAAGGTGTCCGTGATAGGTACTAGACGAAGTGAAGCAATGTCATTGGATTTAATGAATTCTTGGTAACGTTGGAGTTTTCATATGAGCGTTGGCTTCTGCAAAAGTGTTTGCATTTATGTTTGCTTTGGCAATCGCAAATATAAGTGTTAAAGCTGACGTGGCTGTTGGCCATTGATCAAACAAGATGTTGTGCAAGTCACCAGTGGTTGTCCATGTGTCCACTATAGCTCAGGTAGGTTTAAGTTAATGTAGTTTTTGTAGATTTTTGCGAGCTAGGTTTTGATTTTTAGACAATTTAGGAAAAGATAAAGTATAGATGCGATTTTGTGGAAATTTATCATGTGAAGCTTTCTGGTTTTAGTTGTATAAATATTAGGGTTTTGGTCTAAACCCTAATCACCCAAGAACTCCAAAGGATGAGAGAAGTTTTCTCTTAAGCTCACAGATGAAACCTTTCTTCAAGCTTCTCAAGGTAAGGTCTCTACTGTGTAGTTCCTGAAGTAGCTTTTGATCGTGAGTAATGTTTAGAATTATTCTTTTAATAACTAATTCTTTGTTTATTTAAAGGAAAAGTCAGTGTTAAAGAAGAATTTAGGACAGTCAGACTCTACTAAGAATTTCAAGTAAAAGATGTTTGCTTGTGATTGGCATTTGGCTGCATCACAAAATGCTAGAGTAAGGAAGAATTATGATGTTATTCTATGATGACTATGGGCTATTGTTAGAGAATATGATGTATGTCGATTGTTTATTATTTACTATTCATATTATGATACTATTTGAAGATATTATTTCTATTGATTGAAGATCAATAATATGTTTCGATGATGATATGATGAGATACCTACGGGTTGTTGATCAAGGATATGATTATTGTTTACTCACTATTCATATTGAGACGTTTATCGAGGATATGTTTATTGTTATGTTCATGCATATTTGATGCTACTATTGAATTATGTGTTACCTTTCATTGACTCAAGGATACGCCTATTTTTGTATGCTCATGAACATTAGACTGTTAACATGTATCATGTATGTTCCATGCATCATATTTCTTAAGAAAAGAAGAAAAGCAGTTTACATGAATATGTTTTCATGTTAAAAAGACATAAACATGATTTAAGATATGTAAGAAAGAATACAAAAGGTTAAGGAAAGGTTATCCCAAAGGTTAGTCCTATAGGGGATAAGGTCGTTAGCTTGGTTATGCCAGGGTTTGGCCGAAATTCACAAAGTAGTTGTGCATTGAGTACAGAACATTAACAAAGGTTTAGATAAGGGGGACTATCTTGTCAAAATTCACAAGAGTTAGTGGTGTATTTTCCATAGTCATGTCTGCTCTTTCCGTAAGAATCTCTAGAAAGGTTGCGAGACCGTTAAAAGAAAGAAAGGAAAAGAAAAGAAAGAAGAAAGAACAAAAGACATGTTTTTATGAAAGTGCATTGCATACTCATATTATATTGTGCATCTCTTACTGAGAATTAGACTCATAGTTTAATTTTGTGATGTAGCTAATAATGGATTAACTAAGGAACATGATGATGAAAACAATTGATAATGCGGTTGAAGAGAAATTCTCATGGACAAAGCTAAAGCGTTGTTGAATCGAAGTTGATCCATGGGTGAGAATTGAAAAAAGAAGAGGATTTTAATAACGAGACATAAAGCTTTTCATTCAACGTGATGTTTGTTATTGTTAGGATTTAAATAAAAATATTTTTATAAATGCTTATGTTATTTAAATGATGAGTTTTACTATGTTTGATTTTAAATGAGTTTTCATTGAGACTTCCGCTTCATAATTTTAAAAAGGTACGAAAGGATATTTAATTGATATTGAGTTTTACTAAGCTTAGATTTCAAGAAAGATTTATGTTAAAGACTAGTTGTGTTCACGATTTTTTGTATGATGTATTTTAAAAAAAATAGCAAGAGAGAAGGTTTTAATGTTTTGGGACGTTACAATATATGCATTAGTACTGTGGTTTAGGCTCTCTGAATTAGATTTAACAATGTGTTACGACTGTGCAAGTCTCTTATCATCCGACAACCGTCCTCTAACCCTTGCCAAAGTTCAGAAGATATTGGCAATTGGTTCTCCATTGAAGAAAGCAGTTTCAAGGCTTGCTTCATAGCTAAAGTTGTACGTGGTATGTCTTTAATTTGTTTTTGTGTAATGCATCAAATTTACACTTAGTAGTCGGAGAGTAGTGCTTAAGTTGATCATTACAACCTGTGAACTTGATGGAGGAGTTCATGAAATTGGCGCATGCAAATACCCATAGGAACTTGGAGACATGCGGTATTCTTGCCGACATTAGGGTAAGAAACTATATCATTTCAAAGTTATTCTAAGTTTTGATTGTATGCTTAAGAAAACCTTCATCGTGTTGTCTTTTTTCAGAATAATGATGTTTTCACGGTAATGACCCTCATCATTCCAAAGCAAACATCAACATCTAGATCAATGAGAATAACTTCTTAAAAATGTGTAATCAATGTTTAAGCTATTATGGAAAATAAATCCCTTGAATGCTTTCTTTTTATGGAAATTAACAAATCAACCACTGTACTTTGTGATCAATGACAAATCAACCACTAAAGTATTTTTGCTAACAACTTAACTACTAAACTATGAAAAATAGACGACGCAAACATTACTGTCACATTTGTTGTTAAACGTACTAATTTCATTCCACGGCAAAACACTTCACGTTCTACCGTAGAACGTCAATGCTAAATATTAACGTTTTAGCACTGACGTTCCATAGCGGATAGTGTCACGTTCCACAGCGTAACGTGGAAATTAATTAAAAATTACAATGTTTCGTGGCGAAACATTCACTTGCTGCTACGGAACGTCAACCTTCCATCGTGGAACGTCAACTTTCCGTTGCGAAAAGTATTGTAACCTCTACCTTGTATAAATTCACACTACACTCATCGTGATTTTCTCAGCGATTAGCAAACCCTAAAGATTTCTGAGAGCTAAAGTGTACCGGATTTGGGAGAAGTTGAAGCGTTAGTAATTATTGAACACAAATGGCGTCTGAGAGTGTTGAGAAATCTGTTAACTACACATTGAAGTGGAGCCCATGACCACAGTTTTGGCACATGATGTATGTGCAATTGGAGACGAGCTGCTATAGTGGTGCATTCCGTCTTGGCAACTCTATATGAAGAAGAGCTATGTTCATTATGTGAATCCAGTGATGAAGACACGAACATGGCTGAGAGTAGGCCACGACGACCACCACAAGTAGAAGACACATTTGCTAGTATGGATCTTGGTAAGAAGTATAGTTCATTGAATAAAATTATAGAAGAAATCATCAATCGTGCGTTGAAGAATGGGTACGGGATAAAATTCACCCATAGTAACTCTCATCGATTGAGGGCTGCCTACCAGAACGGATGCATGCCTAAAAAATATAAGGTGAAATGACATTTCAAATCAAGAGCTATAACAACGTTCACACTTGCTCGAGAAAGGTGGAAAACAGCCATGCCTCTGCCAAATAGGTGGCAACACATTATTTGGAAAGATTTAAAAGTCAGGCTGACTAGGACATTCCTTCCATAATTGAGTCAATTAGGAAGGATTTTAATGTCAACATTACACCCAGCCTTGCTAGAAGGGTAAGAAATGCAGCCAGAAAAATGAATGAAGGGGATGACAATGAGCAATACAAGCTCATATAGTCATATGCCAAGGAGATTCAGAGGTCTAATCCTAGAAGTTCGCTGCGTGTTCAGCTAGGGATAAGTACATTTAAAAGGATGTACATGATTTTGGTTGCATGTAAAATGGAGCTATAGAATTGTGGTAGACCGGTTATTTATTTGAATGATTGCCACTTGAAGGGAGCAACTCCAGGCCACTTGCTCACTACTGCCAGCATCGACGAGAACGATGGAATTTATCCAATTGTTGTAGTAGTGGTTGAAGCAGAAAATAGGGTTTCTTGCAGCTGGTTTTGGAATTGTTGCTCGAGGATCTCAACACCCCATCCGACAATGGGTGGACAATCATTTCTGACCGATAAAAGTTATGGTTGCTTTCTTTTGCCACCTATGTTTATGTTATGCGTTGTGTACCAATGTTTGACTCATACTGTTATTTTCTATAGGGGTTGGTGCAAGCTATCAGAGAGTTCACAGGGTAAGCAGAGCATCGTTTTTGCGTCCAAAACCTATATGCAAACTTTCAAAAATAATTTAAAGGCAAGTTATTCAAGGATGCAATGTGGGCCACTTCTAGAACCGCAATATCAGCGCACTTTGGGAGAGAGATGACAAAACTATTTTTGCTTGACCCTGCAGCCCACGCATATCAAAGAGGAATAGATGTGAGATTCTAGGCTAAACATGCCTTAAGTTCCATCCCAAAGTGCGACATAAGCTTGAACAACTTGAGCGAGTTCTTCCACGTCTGCATCCTACCAGCCTAGGACAAACTGATTCTAAGTATGTTCGAGATTATAAGAAAGGACATCATGTGTAGGACTATTAACAAACACGAAAAGATGGCACGCTCGACGAACCTTTAGTGTCTGCAGGTTAAGAATCGGCTTGCTAGACTACAACTTGCAAATCAAAAATTGGAATCTTATTTTTTCAGGTGCAACCCATTTTCAGGTGAACAACGGTAACGAATAGTACTCTATCGATTTGGACAGGCGTATTTGTGACCGTTATTGGCAGGAGTTGATTGGCATCCCATGTATCCATGCAGTCCCATGTATGTAATTTATGAGAAGATCTCCCGAGAACTTTGTGCATGAGTGCTACCACCGAAAAACATATATGACGATGTACTCCCACTTTGTCCACCCGGTCAATGGACAAATCATGTGGCCTCCTATGATGAACCTTGAAATATGCTACTTTGCCGGCATTGCAAGCTGGAAATGACAAGTTACTTCATCATATTTTATTTCAGCTATGTGAGATTATTGGTGGGCAAAGATATACGAAGAAGTTAAATGAAAGACAAGTTATTGCTGCATCTTACTAGCCCGGGACACACCGATTCTTAGTGATGCTGCATCTTATCTGCTTGTAATGGAATTGATAATTTGGTTTGCGTCTGTAATGCACATATGCATGATGTGGTTATAATTGAATTGATAAATTGGTTTGCATTTGTAATTGATGTGCCATAAGGAGTCTGTTAGCCTTTTTGTTAGACTAAATTTTATTTTGATGATGACTAAAATGTTGTATAATTTAATAAACCAATAAGTTGTATTTTGTGTTGTATTTTAAATTTTTTGGATATTATTCTTATCGTTTTTATCATAATATTTATATCTGTGATTATTGGAAATCCCCTCTAAATGGGTATTATTTATGTGCTAACATGTTTATTTGAATCTATGTAATGTTGGATATCTTTTAGGGACTTAATATAGTTCAAGGGTAAATTTGAAGTGAAGTGAGGACGAGCTGCAGATGGAGAAAACTCGTCCCAAACTGTCCTGTGGTCTTGCGGACGACTGCAAATGATAGCGAACAAAGAACAACAACGTCTGCTTTGAATCTATCAATTTTATGGAAAATTCGGAAGACAGTGCGGACGATGAATTGGTGTCCGCAAATGCACAGATTTCTGCAATGGCTATATTTTCTCAACGGGTAATTTTTCCAATGGCTACTGAGGTTGTCTGAAACTAGTGAGGTCTTCTGAAAGTCCTGTGTTTATAAATACAAGTTCATTCCAAGCTCTCCATACTGAACCGAGAATCGTGGCGAAGCCCTGCCGAATTTTATACACTATTCAATCATTGTGAGCATTGTAAATCCAATTCTCCCCAACACATAAACTTGGAGTTATATTCGGGAGAATTCGGATTAGTTAGATTGTGCTTTAATTTCCGATTCATTATTATTGTGTTTGATTGTAAAGGGTGATTCCCTAAGGATTCATCACATGAGGGTGACAACACGAAATACTCATAGGCTCGATTAAACGCCCGTAAGTTCAATCATTGGGTGACTCCCTGCAAATAGTCAAATTTAGGGTGACACCCCATAAGAGTCAAAGGTTGACGACCTTAGAATTAGTCAAGGGTGACGCCCATCGTAAGAGTGAATTTGTAAACAGTTTTATTGGCACCCGTAAGCCAATTGCTTATAGTATCACCAAGTGGAACTTGGAGCACGGACGTAGGCGAGTTTGCCGAACCGCGTAAACAAATATTGTGTGTACTTCTCTAACCCTTACTCTTTAATTTACGCATTTAATGTGATTGCATATTTAATCGTATTCGATAAATCACTTAGGGATTTAGAGAATTTAAATATCGCATGAAAACGTTAATACACTATATTCACA
>CM039480.1:23806383-23911272 GCA_022433065.1 Begonia loranthoides | reverse complement strand
CAACTTATTATATAGCATGTTATTTGGAGGAGTTCTTTGGAGGAATATAGAAGTTGTAAAATTAGCAACTTTTCCCCAAGCCAACCAGTTGATCAACCTCTCCATATTGGTCGACCGCCCTTCATCTCTCGTCAACGTAATTTTGAATCTATACTTCATTCGTTCGACCGCCTCTCACTTTTTAATTGACCACATTTCAATTTTCTTGAATATGTGAATGCTACGAATGACCACAATTCAAAGGGTGATCGACCGCGCATAGCTGAGTTTGACCATAAAGAATTGAGATCGACCACACAACTTCCAAACCAGAGTCAGCATCCACATTTCGCCATTGAACGCCATACATTTCGCAGTAGAACAAAGTGTTTCATGGTGGAACGTCGACGTTCGATGCTATGCACAGGTTGCTTAAATTGTTGCAATGAATATGTTAGTTGTTTTTTGATAATGAATGAAGAGGATAATTTGGTTTAAATCAAAGTTTCTGTCTTTCTCTTTCAAAAAAATGAAAATTTTATAAGAGTTTTCCTCGTTTTAATCTATCCCCCTTGTGGCATTATCAAAACTAGAAATCCAAACAGATATTTTCCAAACAAATATTATCCAATAAACATAAACATAAACATATATTATCCAAGTACACTAAGTAAACATAAACATATAAAGAGATAATTAACTTTTTATTATGTACAACAAAATCAGTATCTCAATCTGCATTCCTACACATCTCAACTACACTAGGCTGGCGCTGCCTTCTTGCGAGATTTCTTCTGTAAATCTGTGATCGCAAATGACAACTGCGGTTCCACGTATATGTTGGACCCTTTTGCGAACAACAAACTCTTATCAAGTAGGTCTTCTTTATTGTGGAAGTTAGTCTTCTTACAATTTTGGAGCAGCCCTAACCCCTAACTCATACACTGAAAGATGCCATGTGGTTGAAATGCAAAGGAAAAAATCAGCGCCTAAACAAACAGCAATATGAATCTACACAAGGGAAAAAATGTACTTCTCTTTGTTAGTTGGCGATACGACGATTGCAATTGCTTTAAGCAGCAACATCTGGTAAAGGTAATGAGTATGCATGTAATGCCCCGCGTTATAAATCTCTTTATTTCTTAAGAAAAAATTTGTTTCTTTATTTTTAAAGACTTATTTAATATCAGAGTAAATTAGCGGAATAGTATGAAAACATTATTTAGTAAGAGTTTGTTTATAAAACATTTCTTTGAAAACATTTTAGAAAATATAGTGGAAGTATTTAAATCATTAAAGAATATAAATTATTTTATAAAACATTACTTAAATAAAACTATAATTTAAACAACTCTTTTTATTTTCTTTGAGTCATAACATTCCAGGTGGAATCCAGCTGATAACTCAAGAGTTCATCTGGCAATGTCTCCTCCTTCATGTTAATAACATTAAGCCTAATACCTACATCACGGGCAATACGATAAGCAAAAGCTCATCAAGAAATAAAATGAATGTAATGTAATGTTTATAGAGTTGTTTCAAAGAAGAACCTATCTTTTCCTCCTTTTCATAGCTTTATTCCTTTCCTTTACATTTCCTTTTTTCTTTCCAGAGATAGGATACATTGTTGGTATGACTTAACCAACTCCATCTCTATGAGAATTTCATCAGGAGTGTCACCACTACCGTCACCTAATCTCTATTTGACATTTGAGGACTAAGAGCATAGATGCATCTGTTGGTCAGTGTGAACTAACCAACTCCATACTTTACGTGAGCTAGAGAATTTCATCGGGGTTGTTTCCACCGACAATCGTCACCCTCTCTCCCGAACCCTCAAACGCCCCTTTCATTTATTTATTTTCTTTATCATGCAATGCATGCAACATTTCTATAGGTTCTATAATGATGCATGAATGACAGTTCATATTTATCTCATAACAGTTCTCGAAGCATACAAGTCAAAACAACTATTTCAAAATAAACCTTGAACTATACAATGTAAGAAAATAAAATTAATCTCGTGATGCAAGGCCTCCACTGGCCGCCACATCTTATTTCTTACCTCGAAGCTTTAATGTGTATTAGCACTTAATCGTTATCCTTCTTCTTCTTCTCAATACCTTCACAATTCAATAACATTTAATTATTAATCTAATTAATTAATCAACTTATTAATCTCACTATCTTTTATATTCTAAATCCTTATACGTTACTTACTAGAGTTTCCTAAACGAAATGCTTCATTGATATACTCAACCTAATAAATTAATCTCAATTGATAGCGTTTAGAAACTAAGTTTAACATATGATAAAAACCAACGTAATTTCACCCATGAATTATAAACTCATAAATCAACGCCCAATAACAATATCTGAATCGAGTCATGAAACTACATTTATCTACCAAGTGAACGTTCAATAACTTAATCAAATTCCAAAATATATTTAACGGATTAATGACCCGAATCCATCACTATACCAAGCTTTTAATTAATGGCGAGAGGGTAAACCAAATGCTGCAGCAACATTTCAATATCCATATTCCAACAAAGATCTAGCATAGACCATTAATCTTTTTATTGTACCCATTAATAGAATATAGGGACTCAATCCAAATAACTGAATATATACATCTACTAATGAATCGAATTCAAGCCAACAAAGTATCTCTAACAGAGAGCATGAACAATACCACTTTTTCAACATAATCCCCTTATCTTCTACTTATCATAGACAACACCTATACTTCAACCAACAAAGTAGATATATCAAAGCTGTAAATACATAGGCTCATTTCCAGACCACAGAACACATCCATAATTATCGACGTCCGAGAATAATATCAAAACAGAGTTTTAATTGTTAGAGGGACATAGGCAATATCGAAGCTCATAGACAAAACGCAACACCAATTTCCATCAGCAGATTAGTATTTCTTCATTACTTTCTACTTATCTAATAATATGCAGATTAACCAAAACCAACATCTTCTCACCATAAAAAAGGAGCAGACCCGAGAGCTCATAATCAATCATCGTTCTCATCTTCTGCTCACAATTTTACACGCAGCTTCACTTCCCTTCACAGTTCACGATTCCCACCACCAGAGAAACCTCAGCTCTTCTTGCTCTCAGCCTTCAGCTCTTCAGAAAGAAGAGTTCACTGTCGTTCCTTTTCTCTCAAATCTCTCTCTACCAATTTATCCTTTAGCTTCAATTATTTCCCGACAACACCATAATTTCCTTCACTCAGTTCTAGCTCTCTGCATTAATTCACCTCACCCGACAATTTCTCCATAACTTTCTTCTTCAATTCGCCAACCAATTCCAGTGAGCTTCCCATCTGTAAAGGGAGTACTAACATTATTGTGTTGGTCAACATTATTGTGTCAGTCAGAACACAATTCATGAACCAAGTTCACAACAAAACCGGTCCAAGTGAACCAAAGGAACCGTTAACAGACCGGGTGCAGAGGCAGTCGATCGCTCCTTCACTACCAAGCCCTTGCTGAATTCTTCATCGCCAATTCAACTTGCAAATCGCCCAACAAATTCATCTAATCACAGAACACTAAAATACAAAGCATAACCGAGAGTTTACCTCGTCAATCGCGGAGAAAACCAAAGCTCGCGCACTCGGTTCGTCCTTCGTTCTCGCAACTTGGCATTTTTCGAGCCATACCTTCGTCGCCACACGCTGTCGATAGAGCGCACCGCTCGCCTAGAGTCGCCATTCGTCACTCGCTACACGCCGTCTTCGTTAAGGAGCTGCCGCGAAAGAGAATCGGGATAGCCTAATCCCTGGATTCCCTCTCGTCTCCTAAAAATTGTGGGCCAAAATGCATGACCAGATCAAACCACCGAACCAGACCAAACCGGCAGACCGAACCAATCCTCCTTCTCCATTTTTCCTTTTAATTTACTTCCTCTTTTTACCCAATTAAATTTCTCTTTAATAATTTAACTAAATCCTTCATTTAATTAAATTATTCTCAACCCAATTCCGATCTTTGATTTATTCCAAATATTTCTTGACTATGATTATCAGTCCAATTTAAATTCTTCGATTCGGTTTCCCAATTAATTTTTCCATCAAACAAATCTTTAATAATTAATCAAATAATCTCCACTTAAATTTCTCTTATCAAGTAAATCTTCAATTATCCAATTATGTCCAATTAATTTTTCAATTATTTTTACTTAATTCCACTACAGGAAATCGGGGTATTACATTCCTCCCTCCTTATATAAATTTTGTCCTCAAAATTTGTCTAATGTAACCACTTCCTTAGTTAATAACCAAAATAGTTGCTGTCAAGCTTATACTATACCTCTAAAAATAGCTTTTGACAAATTTTCTCTTCTTTCGGTTGCTAAGGAGTTGCAATTCATTGCAACACTCGCTACTTTATTGCTCCAAACACATCTCTTAGACCTATTCGTGTATCTTCCTTACTCATCTACCACATTTTCCAAGGAGTAAATTCACCAAAATCGCACTGAACTTATATTCTTAACGTCTGTACTTATCAAAATACTGCTCTTATCTTAAAACACTGAAACGTATTTTTATATCCTACTTGTGCACATCTTCTAAAGAATTGTATCAATTTTGTTTTTAAAACGTCCACTGATTTGGAAAAATGCTAACTTACATATTCAAATACTCCGATTGTCATCTACAATTGCTACAAGAGAAAGCATTTTCTCAAATTTCTTCTTTCTCAATACATAGCGCGTAGCAAATGACCAACTTTATATTATCAAAAACATCTCTTAAATCCATTCACTCCACTTTCTTACTAATTAACCAAGGAAAAACTTACGTACCATTCCTATCTTAAGTCCTTATACACAAAATTAGTGATTCTCATTTGATACTAATACATTCTCCACAATAAACTATTTACAGCTTTATCATTTTCTATTCCATTAACCAAAATCGGACAATTCTTGACCTAGAATATACAACATTATTCCAAAATTTTCCAAATTCGTAAAATGTCTAACTATCGACACTACTAAGCTTCTGAAGGTCCAATATTTTCTCTTTGAAATATGTTTCGCATTAGATTATAACACTTCATTACGCACTTCATTGTGAGAAATATCTTTGATCGCCTTACCTCAATTTGGCCTTTTGTCAACAACCCATGACTAGATACATGCCAAACGTAGTCTTCACGTAACATTTTCTTGTCTTTAACAAATACCCTTCACCGTTTATATTTGTACTTTACATTTAAATTTATCCGTTAAAGATTATGGGCTCATAAATTTCACCTTTGAATTATGACGGCTCTTAGTTGTTGAAATCTACTCAAATCCTTAGGAGGCATCAACTGTTGTTTTCCTTCGCTCTTTAATTATCTACTCTGTTTCCATAATTTGAATCAGACATTCCATTAATCTGTTACTCATTTCATCTCTAGGGTCCTTATTTTGTTTTGTCTCTTTTACCAATTAAATTCATCAGCAGCAGATTTATAATATCAATTAAATTATCTATTGAGAGAAACAAATCAATATAGTCGGAGTGCCTACCTTCAAACCTATGTATTGTTATATTACAAGTAATCCTTATATATGAAAGAGTTCCAATTCCAGCATAAACAAAAATTGAATTAGTCCAAATTATATCATTCTTAATCAGAGTCAATTCTTAATGTTATCAATGTATGACCAAGTAGTATGATACCCAAATCCTTAGATACAGTCCTTATTTTCCTTTCATTACCTTAAGAGAATCTCAAAATCTTAAAGCCTTAACAGTTCCCAAAAATCTAGCAATTTGAAATCCAACAGCTCATTAGATTTTCCCTCCTCTATATGGATACTCAAGGAGTTCCTTATAAGCAAGTCATTGCAAAAGTTCTCGAAGTGGAAGACATTGAGTTGTTGGCAGCCCAGCAGCGAGTGTTAAATCAATGAAACTGGCGCAACAACTAGTACCAGCCACAACGTGGTGATCCGCAGGCAAATCGTTGGGGTAAAAGGTCAATGAAAGGAGGTGCACAACAAGGGAATGAAAAACGTCCCACTACAGGACCAAATGCCAATCAACTTAACCAATGCCCAAAATGCTTGAAGTTTCATCGTGGACAATGTAATGCAGGCTTTGGGAGATGTTTCAAATGCGATAAACTAAGACATGTGGCCAGGACCTATCCGACTCTAATTGGAGGACCTAGCGGTGTAGCTCCACATGTTTTCTCGCTATATGGAAATGAAGAAGAAGAAGAACTTCCAACAGTTGTAGCAGGTACTATCTTTATTGATAATATTGCCGCTCATGCATTATTTGATACTGGAGCTATTCATTCATTTATCTCAACTGATTTTTGTGCAAAAATAAATGGTAATCCTAGTAATCTTACAATGAGTGGGTATAGGGTACTTTTACCTTTAGGAGATTATATGACCTCTAGTAGTATTCTTAAAGCATATGCAGTTAGTACAAACGATCGCATTTTCCATGCCGATTGAATTATTATGGAGATGAAAGGATATCATATCATCTGGGTATGGACTGGTTATCTCAGAACCATGCGGTTATTAATTGTCGAACAAGGGAAGTCTGTTTTTATTCTCTTAATGGTGAACAATACATTTTCCAAGGCGTTAAAGAAAAAGGAAAAATGGCGATTATTTTTATGCACAAAGTCGATCATCTTCTGAATAACGGATGTGAAGGATTCCTTATTAATGTGATGGACACAAAAATTGTACCAAAAGCAAAAATGGAAGATGTCTCGATGGTTCAAAATTTTTCGAAGGTCTTTTCAGATGATTCACAGGTGGAGAAGGAGGCATTACGCGAGGAGACTTTGAGTTATCAACCAGATTCGACCTAACGGGTTACGGCTCCAAAGGAATAAATGAATTGTTTTAAATAATGATTTTCTATAATTTGTAAAATAATGCACTATTGGATTTTATTTAAATGTTTTGAACTCTTTTACATGTTTTATTTCGCTAAAATGCTCTGATATGTTTTAAAGAAAACGAAAAAATTTTATGACTAAGGATTTTAAAATTGGGGGCGTTACAGTGCAGGTCAACGAACGACATAAAACACAGCTGGTTGCAGTGTGACTTAAATGTAAATCACGCATTAGAACTCTTCAAACATGAAAGACAAACCAGAAAAGTGAGATGGTTACTTACATGAATTCACCCTATTGTCATTAGTGATTTTTGAAATTGAACCTCAAAGTATTCTTCTTCATTCAATACAAAGCAATGATGAGTATTAAGATAAAATCTTCTAAACTACTTAATGTAATAGAACGTAATTCTCAGCGTGTTTACCGTCGCTTCTTGCTTCTGGAAGATAATATGAGTGATGTGGTACTCATCGTGGACCTGAAAATGAAAACAGCAAACAAAATATCATAAGTATGCAATACAAAATACTTAATGATGCAGAATGAAAAAGCCTACCATAATTCCTAAAAGAATTGTGCACGTCTCTAGGTTCTTCCGGGTATTTGCACAAACATAAGTTGCGAAAAGATCCATCAATTTACATGGTTGCAAAAAAACATCGACAAGTTACTGTCAGACTAATAAGGGATGAATAAGTACAGACATGTAGATAATCAAATCGAAGACGTACCACACACACAGTTTTAAGTGGAGGAGGTTACGATACACTCGACACGATTGTCAAGGGAAAAATGAGAGCAACTATCTTCTGCACCTTTGTAACGCCTTGTTTTCCTTCCTCTTAAACATTGTATTTTAAAACATATTTTCTTTGGAAGGCACATAAACCTTAAAACTTTTCTTTTCACAGCGAAAGACTTGGCATCTTAATTGATGGACTACAAGGTCCAATCACAAGAGCAATGGCCTAAAGACTTATTAACACCTACATTTCTAACTATTTGTAAGGTGGATCAATTATGACCCAAATGGATGAGCTTTCAACCCATGAAGACCAAGGGAAGCCCATGCACTTGTTGCTATGGAAAGGAGCCATGAAGACATGCTTGAAGGGCAAGAAATTCCAAAGGACATAGCGATAAGGAAACCTTCCTTAATCAACCAAAAGCAACAAGACATTGAAGGCCGATTGATGCATGGATTTGGCAACCATCCAAGTGGCAATTCTTGAAGGAAAGTAGCTGCCAAAATTCACCATTTTGTAGAAGCAATGCCAGCATGAAGGTACTAAAATATTAGCTTCAGAAAGTTACTAAATTCATAGTTTACTAATCGGCCAATTAGGACTGAATACTTAGTGTGTTTCCTATTTTATGCTTTATAATTGGCTATATAAAGCCCCCTAGTGCTTATGTTTTAGACATTGAAGTTTGAATACAAAAAGCTCTTGCTTTATTTCAAAATAAGAGTGATTCTTTTTCAAACACTTTGGTGAATCGCATACCAAGTTACACTTATGTGAGTAGCATCACAAGATTAGGCTCACTTGGAGTTAAGTGAGTTCTTTTATTGGCATCCTGAGATCTACTTCTTGGGAAAAGGTTGTGTGAAGTGGTATCCAACCATCAAGAGGTGTTCCATCCACAAAGTCATCAAAAAGGGAGTTGCAAGCTGTGTTACTTTCTATTTCTGAGCACTTGGGTTCTTCCAAACATCTTTCCTAATCCTTGAAGGTTCTTTGCAAAGTTCTTGAAGGTGTTCTTACCTTATTCATCCAAGGGGACGTGGTCAAAATTTTAGATCAAAAGCTTCTAAAATGAAGGTGTTACAAACTTCCAAAGTTTGACTTTCCAAAAGGGAATTTGTGCAAAATAAGGAAATAGAAGGAACCGGTCGACTAACTCGACCGCCAGCTCGATCGATTCCTTTGTGTTCGCCACTAACCTTTTTATGATCGACCTCCTGCTTGAACGATTCCTGAAAAAGTTTGCCTCTGCCAGTATAGCGATCGAACCTCCGATTGATCTCCGCCTGCTCGGCTTGACCACTGCTCCTGCAGATTGCCTAATATATTGATCCAACACTCGACCTTATTCTACACTTCTCCAACCTATTACCTCAACACTTCACCAACAATATTTTAGGTTATATTCTAATTCCCTTTTGTTGGTGCATCATTAATACAAAGTAACATTCTTAACGTTGCGTATCGGGGACTTTTCATTCTTAAAATCATGTGGAAAGATGATAAATAAAATTCTTTTCTTCAAAAATAGTAAACAACTTCAACAATACTTTTGCAAGTTCAAAACATTTTCCTCTTAAACTTTAGCCTATCTAGCTACAAGGTTCGCATGTGAAAATCCTCCATCAACTACTCTTCCTTCTCTCGATACCGCTCATGCCTACATCACAAGACTTAAACTAAAAGTCTAACGCTCAATAAGTGATATAAAATATGAAATGCTCATGTTATGCAACTTTTATAAAATATGTGCAGTTTTCATTTCCGATATCCTTTACCTTTAACTTGACTTTAACTTACATTAACTTAACTTTAGTTTCGCTTACCCCTTTAGGTGTTGGAGATGTCAACTTGACTAGGTAGAATGACACCATATGGCCCACATGGCGCAGCCACTCAAGAACTCACACTTCACAATGTCTATTTATATTTATTTTGATTTATTTCCATTTTTTTTAGTTCCAGTTACTCATCCAAGTGTTGGAGATGTCAACTTAACGAGGAAGAGTGGCACCTCATGACCCATAAAAGGGTAGAGAACTCAAGAACTCACATCTCACAACACCTATTTATGTTTATTTGTTATATACCCTTTATAGTTTCAAAACCATGATTAAAACCATTTTCGTAACATTTTAAAAACTATGATGCATGAATGCACATGAATGCATACAGTTCTATCATGTCATCAATATAATCTCAGAGCATGATCAATCAAAATCCTTAACTTAAAGAACTTAAAATCTAATAAACATAACATCAAATATCAAACAATTACCAAACAAGACATCCTCGATAACAACAAGATCAATAACCTAATTAGCTATTAAACACAGTCAACAAACAAGTCCTAAATGTGATGGACTTACTTGGAGGGAAAAAAGCATGTGATATCACTTACTTGGAGTTCTTCAATGAGATTTAGCACTTAATATTTTTCTTCTCAATACCTTCAAATTCAAAAATATAAAATCATCAACAACAACAAATTATAACCTCATCCTTGCCCATCCAAGCAGCAATTGAAAATAAACCATAAATCCCCCTTTCAACTACCCATTATTCTTAACCACTTTTACCCAAACAAAACCAAAATGGAACACTATCTGCCACATAAACAGAAAAATAACTCTTCCATAAAATCCATTAGCACAACAGTCAAAACATAAAATAAGATCCTTCTGCGTGGATAACAACAGAACCCAAACCTACAAAACTAACTCAACCAATGAAGCATATAACCTCAATACATTTTATCCTTAACCATGACCTTCAAACCACAGTTGACATATAGAACAAAGAAATAGTAAGCTTGATAGAGAGCTCACATAATCATCTTCCCAAGCAACAGAGCACTAACATCCTTCATCTTTTATCTTTTACAATATATCCTATCCTTTGCATATAGATTATAAGGAAAAACATAGAAGAGTTCTAATACCTAAAGATCCAAGAGAGAGCAGAGAAGACAACCTTGAGAGTTCCAGACCTTTTCCTTTTCTTTTCACTCCAACTATCAACCTTTCTCTGTTTTTCTCAAACTTTTCTCACTCTGAACTTTCCCTTTCTATCCCACAGTTTTCACCCTCGCATGAAGCTCTCACCATTTTCTACTATTCTTCCATCCAAAATTCATCCCTCCATAGAGCCTTTATAACCCCATAGCCTCATTCTTCTTCAGCTATCAAATGGAGGAGGAGGGACGCGAGGACAATAGCATGAGCTGCCATGAAGCTCCCATCAATTTTTCCTCTAGTTAGAATACAACAATCTGCTAATTACAGTCGACGCTTGAACTTCCCAGTCAATCAGGTCCTTTGGGTGATCGACCAAAAAACCTAAATCTGGACAAATTTTGCGAACATCGGTCGATCAGCTTCTTCCCGTGAATGACCGCAAATTCACGATTTTCATAATTTTGAGAATTTTCAGTCAATCACCAACTGAGTGGACGATCAACCGCTTCCAAAATGCCTCACCACTATAATATTTTGCCAACTTAACTAGTTGATCAATTTCCTTAAATTGATCAATCGGTTCTTCTAAAATCCTCCACAATGTAAAATCCCCCACACTTTATATTTTACTCCACAACACAACACATTCTTAATATCCACTATACCATATCATTTTTTTAAAAATCATCAATAATTTTGTCCATCCTAATATGATTCCCCAAATCTCTAAAATCATCAATTATTATCATCCTTAGTCTAAGCTTAATATGATCCAAAAATCCTGGGTACTACAACCTTGGCAAGCACGGTAGGAGGAGAAGGTTGGTGTTTGAGGGCAATAGTGCTACAAATTTCAGTCATGTTATTACGTCGCATATAAATAAAGTAAATAATGGACTTTACTTAAAAACTAAATAACTTACAAGCAACCCGTGCCTTTAGTTGCTAAAGAGGATGAGGGAGAGGCTGCTAGAGGGGTTGCTACAGGAGCTGCTTGAGAGGCTGCTGGAGAGGATAGTGGAAGGGTTGCTCATGGCCCCATTCTCTACAATTTGGCCAACATCTCATGATGGCACTCCTCTGCTCACTTCTTCATTCTTTGTAATTGGACCAGCCCTATTTGATGGTGCTCCTTAATTTTTGGCATTTTGTGCAGCTCTATTTGATGTAGCTTCTCCATTCGTTCAAGTCAGTCCTCCATCCTTCAGACTCGATCCAACACCATTTCATGCCACTCCTCTGTTTGCTCCTCCATTCTTTGCATCTAGTCGACAATCTCCATAGACATCAATGTAAAGTGAGATTACTGAGGAGGGGGTGGAGTCATCAGTGGGGGAGTATCATCCTCCATTTGCTGCAGAGGCGATGATGGAGGATGTTCCTCCGAGGGGGATGGAGGTTGTTCCTCCAAGGGGGCAGATGGTTGTTCCTCCCATTGGAAATTGTAGCTCTCTTCTTCGAAGTGGGCTTGGATGGAGTCTTGCATACCCATACCCCTTCAACTCTGTTGATCCCCATTTGGTCTACTTTTAATTTGTTGTATACATCGGTGGTCTTCTCTTCGATTCTCGGCTCCTCATCCAAAATTGGTACCCCATAATGCTCAACAATCGTAATGGCAGACTCTTGACTGGGTTGTTGAGGACCTCATACATGTGACTCAAAATCACATAGCCGATACTCACTTTCTTTCTGGTGAACATCTTTTCTAGCAGATAGAGATCCACACAGTTAACATGGTCTCGATGTCCATCCCAAGGCAAAATGGTGTGGATCACTCCGGCTTTGGCATTCAAGTCATTTGACTTTGGCTTCTTGAATGGTGCAACAATCTAAGCACAGCCAGACTTTCTCCTCATTTGATGAAAGGTGGCTCCTGAGACACATGGTAATAGTGCCCGCTTGGTTCCTCCATTGAATATCCAAGCAGCAAGTTAATATCCTTGGGAGTCATTCTCAACTCTCGTCCAAACATGTAAGTCCGGACCTTTAATGGTTGGGTGGACAGTTCTAAATTTGCACAAAAGAGTTTGACAATCTGTTCATAGAAACTTCCACCCAATCTACACAACTCGACTAATCCAGTACCCTCAACCAATTCTTCAATTTCCAATTTAGCCAATGGACTAATGGACGATGTTTAACATTGACTTTATACCGTTCGTTTGCTTCGGTTTTCCTGAAGAGTGGGGAGTGGAACCTTTCTGTAATAAGTTGGAAATGGACTAATGGACCTACTATTGGTCATTGTCAAGGCTGAGGTTGAGGTTGTACTTCAACCTTGGCTTATGTAACAGGGGCAACTGTGGGTCCTCCAACTTTAACTGTGGCTACTCCAACTTGAACCGTGACTGCTACACCTTCAACCATGGTTGCTCCACTTTGAACCATGGTGGGTGCATTGTGGTGCAACTAACTAATGAACTCAGTTGCAAGCTAACAGCGTTCACAGGCTGAGTTCATCATTTCTGCCTGTGGTTGTGGCTGAGACTGTTCTAGACCACCCTTTCGCTTGAGAGTCAATTTCTTTGTCCTAGAATCCATTGGAATGGATGAAACAGTGAGGAAATTTGCTCTTAGAGTATGAATGTTCACCAAGAATTTCGTGGTTAGCTAAGGAATGGGTGAACTCAACAGAGCACATAGTACATTCTTCTATACTATGGCACTGGAACGTAGAATGACGCGTGACATTTTGTAGCAGAACGTCATTATTCCGTGGCAGAAAGTTGACATTCCGCGATAGAAAGTGAACATTCTGCGGTGGAATGTGACACTTTCCCCGCAGAACGTCAGTGCTGAAATGTTAATTTTTAAATTTTCATTCTGCGGCGGAATGTGTAACGGCAAACTTGGCAGCGATGTTTGCTGCATCTATTTCTCATAGTTCAGTGGTTAAGTTGTTAGCAAAAGTACTTTAGTGGTTGACTTGTCATTGATCATAAAGTATAGTGGTTGGTTTGTTAATTTCCTTTCTTTTTATGTAGTTCGCCACCTTGAAGGAGGAGGAGGTACTTGAAGTACAACTTAGGGAATCACTTATAAGTCTTGATTAGATCCATATAAGTCACTTTTATTCTTTCATACAATATTTTTTTTCCTCTTGTTGAGCTACTTATAATATATGGTTTTAATTTCAGACACATCCAAAGTAAATTTGTTTCTTGTCATCTAGTGACCTACACACTCATTACTGCTACTAGGGGATTTTACCTGTGGCTGTTGCAATTGTCATGTCCCTTACAGATAAAAAGTGATATATTTTCTCATCCTACACTATATTCATTGTGCTTTAAAATTACCTTTTTAATTTTCCCTCCCAATCTCAACTCACATGGCATATTTCAACTCTTGCACCCTGTAGAGGTGTCGGTGATTAGCACCTGTCAAAAAGAGCAGATTACATCCACACGTCGAGCCTCTAAAATCTCTTTTTGAGCACTTCTCTCATGTTGAAATCAACCCCTCGTTGAGGTTCAGTGTCATCGATCTCTGGCATGTCTACTTGTACATTTAATGGAAGATATTTGTACGTTTGAGTTGTTGTACATTTATTTTTCTGTGTTGTTGTTATGGTATTCTGGTTGTTGTTGTTGTTGTTATGTCAAAATGATCAGAAGAAAGTGATGTGAATGTTTATACATGGACATCTATAAACAGATGTTATATGTCAAATTATAATTCGAGGGATGTCTGCTGTGGGTTAACGGACGTCTGTTTTAAGGTAAGGGACGTTCGATGTAAGCCAATGGACATCTGCTATGAGCTTAAGGATGTCCATCTTGGATTGAGAGACATCTATTTGGATTGAGGGACATCCATTGTAAATTGAGGGACGTTAGTTTTTGGCTAAGGGGCGTCTATTGTTGGTTGAGGGATGTTCATTGTTAGATGAGGGACGTCCCTCAATACTACGATAGATGTCCATCAACCCAAAGTAGACCTCTCTCTCTCTCTCTCTCTTTTCAGGTTATGTGTTAACGTTGAATTGAGGTAGCTTTCTATGTCTTCACTCAAATGACATAATTTTAAAGTCGATTCAGAACTAATGACTTACAGTTTCAATTCACAACTCAAATGACAGTTTCATTGACATAATAACATCTGTTTGTAAATATTCCCAAGGCAATACATCCACCCATTTCATTCCCAATACAATACATCCATATAAAGCTATCCAAAACTTAATTTACAAACACATATCAAAGAAGTGATGTTTTATTGTTGAAGTCTATTGTTACTCCTAAAGGCTTGCAGTGAAAACCCCAACCTGTTTCTAGGCATCTCAAGCTTTACCAAAAACATAAAATCAAGTAGATATCTGGTTGTAATGGAAGAGAGATAACAAGAGCACGTTTAGGCTCTTCCATTACAACCAGATATCTACTTGCTTTCCATGTTTCTAGAAAAGCTCAAGATGCTTGGAGACAAGTCTTTAGGGGTAATAATAGGCTTCAACAGATGCTTCAACAGTAAAACATCACTTCTTTTAGTCACTTTCAGATTACTCTCCTTCAATGTAATAATGAGCTCTAAAATCCTATTCCAGTTGAGGAGGCCTATCCTCCACCCAATTATCATTTTCTGAGTGGTATAATGAACGAACCTCATCATCTATGGATGCAGAGATCAAATGCATCTCTATAACATATTCATGATTGAAAGTATGTTGTTCATCGACTTGGACTACTGAAATAAGCTCCACCTCCATTTCTGATACTCTTTCGCTCATGGATTTGTTCAGGGATTTAGGGTTTTCATTTTCTCTTGAAGAGGGCAACCTTAGCGCTTATATATATAGAGTTGAAGTTCACTCAACGTTATTGTTTAGTATTGAGGGTTGTCCCTTAGCATTCATAGATGTGCCTTAATGCTAAACGACTTTGTCTTTTAGTATTGAGCGATGTCCATAGTGGGCTGAGAGATATCATTTGCAGGCTAAGGGACCTCCATTATGGGCTAAGGGATGTCTGTTGTTGGTTGAGGGACGCCCGTCTTAAGTTGAGGGACATCTATCAACCCAAATCAAACGTCTCTCTCTCTCTCATTTCAAGTTATGTGTTAACGTTGAAATGGTAAAGTTTTCTATTTCTACACTCAAATGACATAATTTTAAATTCAATTCACAACTCATGACTTATAGTTTCAATTCACAACTCAAATGATAGCTTCATTAACATCCATCTGTTGCATTCATTAGCAAACAAGTTCATTTACATTCATCCATCAACATTCATTCCATCCATTGAATAAGTTAATTGCATTCACTCATTTATAATGCCCAATCATTTGTCTTAAGATCAGTTGCATCAAGAGAACATGTGAGAACATACAAAGTTATGGGAATCAGTATTAATGAGTACAATTAAGTTACTAAAAAATAAATGGAATAGTATCATTAAGCCACATAGTTAAGGATGTGGATGTACAGAGCTGGACTCCTGCATAACAAATACAATACTATGTTATATAGAGTGCACATAGTTAGAATAATGTTTGAAAGTGTACCAATAATCAAGGCTCAATCCAAACCAGGAACACCCAATAATCTGCCAAGTCCAAACTCGAGGCCATGGGATATAATGATAATCATATTTAAGAAATTAAAATCAAAATATCTCACTTTAATTCCACACTTTAGACTGAAGAAAATGACTCAAGAATGATCTAGTTTAAGACCCAAAACAATTCTTAAATGGACCTTGAAACAACCCACTGACTCAAAATAGGGCTTAAGTTGTTGCTCTCATAAACTAGGTCACGATGCAAACCTCAGCCTGAGCCATGACCCACATGGCTAAGTTGCAACTCAGCCTGGCATAGGGACCAGGGTCACGACTCTATTAAGCGTAGAGACTTGAGCCGTAGCCTCGTCTCTCCCAAGCTGCAACCTCACACCTTATTCCCCGACGTTAGTCGCACTGTTTCACCAGATTTGCAATGTTTTCTAGCAAATTACCCGAATAAATTCTCAACATTGTGGGTCACAACATAGCATAATTTTGATTCATTAATCAACAATTCTAAACTCAAATCTAATCTTTCTCTTAGAATCAATATTCAAATCATCCAATGGAAATCTATATTCCAAAAATTGATGAATGAGTACAAAGATTCAACTTTTTCCTTCAGAGAACGTCCGATTCTCTAAAATTTTTGAGTTAAACACAATAGTTCAACCCAACTTACAAAATGGAAAACTAGTCGAGGCATTGATCTTTGAGCTTTATCAATGACCTGCAAGTGTATGTGCATTTTAAACCTTTATTTCATTAATTTTTTTTGATATTTTGCATTTTCATCAAAAATCCAGATTTTTAGTTTAAAGTCTCAATTGTTGGTGAATTTTAAATTATGGTCATAAAAAAATGTGTGTAAATGCTACTAATTTTGGTTATAGGCTGATTGACGGTGAAAACTAAGGAGAAATTGCATTTTTTGTGAAAACCCGAGCGTCAAAACCCAGACTGCATCGTAATGCTATGTTCTTGGTGCTTAGGCATTGCGAGAAAACACAATTTTCTAACAACGTTGATGAACATCATGTCTTTGTGCTAGATTGTTCTTCTAGACAGCCCAAATGTGTGACATGTGTCGCGTTGTGGTGCTAACATAGTGTTGGTGCATGCACCCATGTAATATCCTAAATTTTTGTCATATTAAGACTAGGATAATGATGGTAATAGGAGTTATATGGGTTGATATTATTATTGGGATGTGATTTGTGGTTTATGGTTACTGGAAGTGTGAATTTTCTATGTTTTAGAATGGTTAGCAGGGGAGTAGTTGATCAGTGTATGGTTTGATTGACCACTAAGTGTGCAAATTGAAGAAAATGGAGTTCTCTGTTGGCTAGTGGTCGATCATGAATGGTTGCAGTCGTTCAACTTATGTACAGAGTTGAAATGAGGGAAATTTGTAGTTGATTAGTGAACGAGTGAGTTTTGAAGCAGATTTGTGAAATTTGAGTTTAGCGGTCGATCATGGTCATTATAGATTGTAAAATGTTGGATTTGCGGTCGATCATGTGAAGGAAGGTGTTCAACTGATATTCTGAAGAAAACACAGAGTATTGTTTCAGGGTTGTGTTATGGTCGATCATTCATTGGAAGTTGATTGACCAATAATTGGAAAGGTAGCCTACTTTAGCTAATATACCATGTTTTTATTAGATAAGAGAAGTGATTATTCATCACTTCATTACCAAGGAAGCGCCACTTCCTACTTGAGTGGCTGATAAAGGAGGATTAGGCTTATTAAAGGGGAGAGACTTGAGAAAATAAAGGGTAATCATGAAGAAGAAATTGAGAGGGAAAAGAGAGAGAGGAGGTGAGTTTCGTGAGAGAGAGCTTGAGAGAGAAAAGAAGAAGAAGAGAAAGAGGAAGAAGGGATGAAGAGAAGAAAGGAGAATATTGAAGTGGAAGGAAAAGCTTGAAGATGACAAAGCAAGTTAGTGAGGAGGAAATCCTAAGGGAGTTGTGTCTTCTCCTTGCTTCTCCAAGGAATAGAGGTAAGAAATGAATGAATGTGTTTTCCCTTTTTGGGCTATATCACAAGAGGTAGGATTTTATTGTTTGTTGATTGTTTGATGCTTGGGTTCGTTAAATATAAGTCTTGATCACGTTGTTGCTCAAGGATACATTGTTTAATGATTATTTGATGCTTTGATGTTCATGCTTAATAATTTTTTAAGTTAAAGGATTATGTTGATGTTTGATGTTGTGTTAATGATATGCTAAAACATGTTAGGTTGTATGTAATTATGTTCATGCATTATTGTTTTCAAGATATGTTAAGAAATGGATTTGTCATGCATATGTGTTTTATGAAAATAAATGATAAATGTTAGAAAGAATGGAAAGAAGCTTGAGTTTATTAGTTTGATCTCGTTTGATGTCGAGACAGACTGACCAATGGTTGGTAAGGCCATTTAAACATTGACGCTCATGGACGCTAGTGTGTTTCTATTGATGATGAAATTGATCATTGTGCATTGATGTATACAACTGCTAGCAAGGCTTTCGATTGATATCAAAGCTGCCACACCAGAGTTGATGGGTCGTTGTGCATGGATTCGCACAACAGCTAACAGACAGTTTGATTGATGTCGAGCCTATTATCAAGAGATGTTATGCATCGATGTGCATAGCAGCTAGTGAGTTTCGATTCATGTCGGAACAGATTGTTGTGCGTTGATGTGTACAACCAATAGCAAGGTCTTCGATTGATATCGGGACAAAGTGCATTGATGTGCACAGAAAGAAAGAAAGGAAACTAATACGAAAACTATTTTTATGAAAAATGCATTACATGATTCATATTGCATAATATTTCATACTAAGCATTAGGCTTATAGATTATGACTTGTGATGTAGGTATGCTCGGTAACGAGAAAAGGAGCAGTTGATGGAGGATTTACTTGTTGTAGATCTTGTGACTAGCTATGATAAAGGTTAAAGAGAAAAAGAAGAATGTAAACGTTTTAATTTATAAAATGTATTTGTAGAATGTAAAGATTTTAAAGTGGAAAATTTTATACATGGTCTTTGAATTATCACTTTCTTTTAATGAGGTTTTTATTTAAGAAAAGTCTTCCGCTACACAAATTTTTAAAGAAAAGTGTTTTGAATAAATGATTTTAATTCTATGAAAATCGGATTGTTACAATATGATACTAGAGCACCCAGGTTTTAAAATCAGTTCTATAGACTACCTACCAGCACAAGTCTGTAAATATATTGAGTGCTAAATTGATTGATATGTTGTTTTGATTACAGTTAGCATTGATGAGGGTGGAAAATTTATTTATAAGTATATCAAGTTGTTTATGCTATGATATGAGGAGTTATTGGTCTATCTTTTATATGGTGTTTTGATGATTGATAGATAGAATGTTGGATTGGATATATAGTACAAATATAGAGTTTTATTGTTTTGAAATGATTAAGTTGCAGGATGTATAATATTGGAAATGGGTTGATATAGAGAAAGTTATGCATAGGATAATTAAGTAAATGGAGTAGTTTATGTTGTTTATGTTTTGAAGGGCTCAAGTTGAATGTTTAGAATTCTATTTTTGGGTTTAGAAAATGAGATTGTGTAGTGTGTGCATTGAGCAAATTTTGATGACAAAATTTATGTAACGGGGGATGAATGTATTATCTCAAATTTTTGTCACATTAAACCTAAGATAATGATGGTAATAGTAGTTATATGGGATGATATTAGTATTGGCATGTGATTTGTTATTTATAGTTGTTGGAAGTGTGAATTTTGTATGTTTTAAAATGTTTAGCAAAGGAGTGGTCGATCAGTGTATGGTTTGATCGAACATTGAGTGTGAAAATTGAAGAAATTAAAGTTCTCTATTGGTTAGTGGTTGATCATGAATGGTCGTGGTCGTTCAGCTTAAGTACAGAGTCGAAATGAGGGAAATTTGTGGTTGATGAGTGAACGAGCAGGTTTTGAAGCAGATTTGTGAAATTTGAGTTTAGTGGTCAATCATAAGGGTTTAGCGATCGATCATAAGGGTTTAGCAGTCGATCATGGTTATTACATATTATAAAATGTTGGATTTGCGGTCGATTACGTGAAGGAAGGTGATCGACCGGTATTCTAAAGAAAACACAAAGTATTGTTTCAGGGATGTGTTGCGGTCGATCATCCATTGCTAGTTGATCGACTGGTAATTTGAAAGGTCACCGACTTTAGCTAACATGTCATGTTTTTATTGGATAAGAGAAGTGATTACTCATCACTTGGTTATCAAGGAAGCACCACTTCATGCATGAGTGGTTGATAAAGGAGGTTTGAGCTTATAAAAGAGGAGAGACTTGAGAAAATGAAGCGTGACCATGCGGAAGAAATTGAGAGGGAAAAGAGAGAGAGGAGGTGAGTTTTGTGAGAGAGAGCTTGAGAGAGAAAAGAATAAGAAGAGAAAGAGGAAGAAGGGAAGAAGAGAAGGAAGGAGAATATTGAAGAGGAAGGAAAAGCTTGAAGAGGACAAAGCAAGTTGATGATGAGGAAATCCTAAGGGAGTTGTGTCTTCTCCTTGCTCCTCCAAGGAATAGAGTTAAGAAATGAATGATTGTGTTTTCAATTTTTGGGCTACATCACAAGAGGTAGGTTTTTTATTGTTTGTTAATTGTTTAATACTTGGGTTTGTTAGATATAAGTCTCAATCACGTTGTTGCTTGAGGATGTATTGTTTAGTGATCATTTGATACTTTGATGTTCATGCTTAATAGATTTTTAAGTTAAAGGATTATGTTGATGTTTGATGTTGTGTTAATCATATGTTAAAACATGTTAGGTTGTATGTAATCATGTTCATGCATTATTGTTTTCAAGAAATGTTAAGAAATAAATTTGTCATGCATATGTGTTTTATGAAAATAAATGATAAATGTTAAAGAGAATGGAAAGAAGCTTGAGTTTGTTAGTTTGATCTCGTTCGATGTCGAGATAGACCGACCAACTGTTGGTAAGGCCATTTAAACGTTGATGCTCATGGCCGCTAGTGTGTTTCGATTGATGTCAGAACAGATCGTTGTGCATTGATATGTACAAACGCTAGCAAGGCTTTCGATTGATATCGGAGCTACGACACCAGAGGCGATGGGTCGTTGTGCATTCATATGCATAACAGCTAACAGAGTTTGATTGATGTCAAGCTTGTTATCAAGAGATGTTATGCATCAATGTGTATAGCAGCTGGTGAGTTTCTATTGATGTCAAAATGGATCGTTGTGCGTTGATGTGTACAACCACTAGCATGGTCTTTGATGGATGTTGGAACAAAGTGCATTGATGTGCACAGAAACGAAAGAAAGGAAACTAATACGGAAACTGTTTTATGAAAAATACATTACATGATTCATATTGCATATCATTTCTTACTAAGTATTTGGCTTATAAATTATGACTTGTGATGTAGGTATGCTCGGTAATGAGAAAAGGAGCGGTTGATAGAGGATTTATGCATGTCGGATCTTGTGGCTGGCTAGACTAAAGGTTAAAGAGAAAAAGAAGAATGTAAACATTTTAATTTATAAAATGTACTTGTAGAATGTAAAGATTTTAAAGTGGAAAATTTTATCCATGGTCTTTGGATTATCTTTTTCTTTTAATGTGGTTTTTATTTAAGAAAAGTCTTCTGCTGCACAATTTTGTAAAAAAAAGTATTTTGAATAAATGGTTTTAATTGTATGATAATCGAAACGTTACAGTGCCAAGCGTCACGTTTTTCATCGGAGCCGTGGCATTGATGCCCATTTGGGCCATTTTGGGCCTTCTCTTGGGCTTTTTCTTGGGTCATTCATAGGCTGTTTTTTGGATCATTTCTTGTGCCTAAGGTTTGTCAACAAGATGCTATGCAACTTGGAAAAGTTTCTTACCATTTCTCGAGTCCATCTAGTTTGGGTTCTTATTCTTAGTATAGGATCCTATCATTATCCTTAGAGTTTTAGAAGAGATTTTAACATCAATATTGTTGTAGGTTTTGACAAGTTTCCTAACTTTGAATCTATTCCTGATCATTACTTTTCCTAGCAGTAAGAAGATTCACCGCCATTGAGGTAGTGGTTTTAAAACACTAATTTTGTGATAAATCACACAAAAAACCTGACATTTTCTATTTTACAACATGTCTATTTTTATACTCTTTATACATTAGTTTTACACTTTTATTTTCATCATGCATGATATTTTGTTTGATATTGCAAACGTAGTTTTGACAATTTTGGGCCCATGATTTGGGCAATATGATTGATATTTATATTTTATTGTGTGAGAAAGTGTTTGCTTGTTAAACTCCATATCGTATTGGGGCAGTTTTCTATGTCATGTCCTTAAATAAAATTTCTTAAACATGGCTAGGGTGTTTGTTTATATACTGATTGGTTTTTGGATAATCACGATGATGTGTGATTGAATTATCTTTCAATCATTTATGAATTATAAATTTGATTTCAATTAAGTATATTATTGATCTTCATTGAAAATATCCTCTAAAATGGGTATTTAAATGAACTAACTTGTTTGTTGAAGTACTTGTAGTTAATGACTAAATTTTTGGGACCTACAAACTTTAAATCAAGTAAAACAAGAGGTGGCGATCGATCAGAATTCTTACATAAAGCACGAAGTTTCTGAATTAAACAAAGGCGGTCGACCAAAAATCTTACAGAGTGCTAAAAAAATTTGAAGTGGCGAAAGCGGTCGACCATAATTATTATAGAGAGCAGACTTTTTTTCGAAATGCGTTAAAATGGTCAACTGAGGAAGACATAAGTCAACTGATGCCATAGACTAGAATGAAAATTGATCAACCGAGTGCATATAGAAAATGTGTAACGGTCATGAAGCGGTCGACCATAATGATTGAGTGGTCGACTGCTCAGCAGTTTGTCTAAAAAAATCTACAAATAGAAGAGAGCTCTTGGGTATAGATACCCAGACAAGCTATCAACAATGAAGTGTTGCAAAGTTTTCTAGCATCTAAGGCTTCATTCACAAGCTTAAGAACCTTCACTCATTTTAAATTCATTGGTGTTATCCTTAGTGAGAGTGAGGTGAACTTGTATCAAATATTTCAACGAATCATCTTCTGTTTTGTGTGGTGAGGAAGACGTCTTTGTAAGGTTGGATTGATGCTTGAGAAATTCAATCAAGTATAACCAAGAAAGTTGAAGTGGAAAGATCTTCAAGAAGGAGCCTTGAAGTGCAGACGTAGGCATGTTTGGCTGAACCGCATTATCAAATTTGTTTGCACTTCTCTTATTTATCTCTCTCAGACAAACTGCTGACCATTCGATCACTCAATCATTTTGGTCAACTGCTTCATGACTATTACGCATTTTCTATATGCACTCGGTTGACCAATTTTTGTTCTAGTCTACTGCATCGATAGACTTATGTCTTCCTCCGTCGACCGCTTCAATGCATTTCGAAAATAGAGTCTGCTCTCTGTAATAATTATGGTCGAACAACATCTATACTGGTCAACCACTTTCACCACTTCAGACTTTTCGAGCACTCTATAAGATTTTTGGTCCACTGTGTTTCTTCTATGGTTGACCAAGGTGTTAAGGCAGTCGATTGAAATTCTTACATTGAATTCAACGAAGGCAATCGACCAGAGAAGAAATGCGGTCAACCAGAAATCTTATAGAGTGCTTGAAAAATCTAAAGTGGTGAAAGCGCTCGAATAGTACGGACGTTGGTTGACCAGAATTATTACAGAGAGTAGACTCTGTTTTTAGAATGTGTTGAAGTTGTCGACTGAGTAAGACATAAGTCAACCGGTGTAGTAGACCAAAACAAAAATTGGTCGACCGAGTGTATACAGAAAATGCGTAACAGTCATGAAGCGGTTGACCAAAATGATTGAGTGGTCGACTGCTCAGCAGTTTGTCTAAAAAAATCTATAAATAGAAAAGAGCTTTGTGGGAAGAGATACCTAACAAGTTATCAACAACGAAGTGCTGTAAAATTTTCTAGCATTCCAAGCCTTCATTTACAAGCTTAAGAACCTTCACTCATTTTATATTCATTGGTGTTATCCTTAGTGAGAGGGATGTGATCTTATATCAAATATTTCAACGAATCATCTTTTGTTTCATGTGGTAGCAAAGACGTCTTTGTAAGGTTGGATTAACGCCCGGGAAATTCAATGAACTATAACCACGTTGTAGCATTTACCAATGTTTTCCACACTTGCCCTACTAATGGCTCATAGAACATGTGGTAAAAAAAAAACTTGAATGTAAATTCATGTGTGCATATTTCACCGGCTCATGTTTTTAACTAATAAAAAATCAAACTAATTTTTTGAAGCATTGGTTATAGTGGTAGAATCTCTAAATTTAATCGCTCATTCTAAAAGACTACCAAATTTTTCCAGAAATAACTATGGTGATCAAGATTAGCTAGATTTGTGGAGTTTCTTTTTGTAATTTTTTGTTCGAAGTGCTGTATTTCTTTTCTTTGATGGTTACTCATTTTATTTCCCTCTTTTATTTGGGTTCGTATTATATTATATTGGGTATTGCACATTTGACTTCCTACATAGTATTGTCATTCCCGTTGGATACAATTAATTGTTGTATTGTATATTCTGTGATCATTATATGGATTTCAATTCATCTCATGTTAGGTTATGACTTTCAATTTGGTTATGAAGTCTTTCATTCCAAACCATAGACTATGTCTTGGGTTAAGCGATCGGATTCTATCTGAAAATCAAGTCATTCAACTCGACATTTTTGTCTTAACCTGCCTATGGGTCGTGACACTTACAATCTTGTAACAACAAGAGGTCCAAAAGCAAAGTTGGGTAGTCTCACATAAGTAGGAGATCAAGATGTTACAAAATAATATTAAAGTCCAATCTCAATTGAAAGTATAGTTGACGGACCACCCCAAAGGTGGGATGATTGTTCATAGTTACCTTATCGAGTGGAAAAGACTCAAGAGTAGGTCAAATGGGATAATCTCACTTCGCTTGAGATAAATAAAAAACAATAATTTATAAGAAGGATCTCACGCTGAAAGCGCGGAATATCGCATTACATATTGTAGATCAGGATGTTGCAATTTCCACGTAATATTTGGATACTATTACTCGTAATTTTTGCTGCCATTTTTATTTTGGCGCAACAATATTCATATATAATGTTTCTGAGACCAGGTGGGAAGCTCATGGTATCGCGTATAACGTTAGAAAAAGAATGCTGGATATACAAAGACAGTAATAAATATTCGAACACATGTGCAGGACAGTTATCTAATCTTCTTAAAGTTGTGACTAGTGGAAGAAACATACTTTAATTCTGTCAAATGACCAGAATAAAAGTAGGTAGAACGCTCTTCAATTCCATCTTGTTCAATGTCTCACTTGCGAATATTTTCACCCCAGTGGAGTCCACGCATGTTCAAGTGACAGTTCCTGCATAACTCACCCACACCCCCTCGCGTGACTTTATAATGCCATTCGTTTGGGTTGGTCTTTCTTTGTTGATGATGACGAGAATCCAGTATTCATGTTTAAAATGATTTGAACGTTGAATGTTGGATGATAAAAACAATATTTTTGACGCACAAAAATTGGATTTTTTCGAGCACAGCTTAGAAAGAAGAATGAAAAAGCTAGGAAGTTGTCAGCTCGGGAGGTGGTTGGAGGCGCAGAGGTGCAACAAAAAGTTTATGATTCGTTGGAACTGATCTTTCCCTTCTGTGTTTCTAATGATTATATATGTTTTGCTGCCCCTACGGCCAGACCCACATTCTTTTTGTTTGCAAATTATGCAGTAAATTGCAGTGGCGTTTGAAAGGATCTGTTTTTCTTCAGAGGTTTACTGGGTTTAATGGGAAAACATATGAGTCAGAACAAGCGTCCTACATTTGAAAAGATTTGCGGACCAAATAGAATCGTGAGATCCACTTTTGCTTCAGTTTAGTTAAAAAATGAAAATTAAACTCAATTTTATGGTAAAGTTTTGTCAACTGAGTATAGTCTAAGAAGAATCACATGTTAAATTTGAAATTGGGTCGGTTTTGGTTGGATTTGAACTAAATATTAACTTGATGCTTTTATTTGATTACATTGCGTTCAAAACCAAGAAATGACCCATAGTGACAGTGCTATTTCATTATAAACTAATCTTAGTTACACAAATATAAGAATAACAAAATCCACGTTGAGGTTCCCTTCAAACTATTCATTTAAATTTGAGCCCACACTTAGTTCTATCTTTGTGGAACCCATAGTTTTACGCTCTTTTTTCTTGAGTTTATAGAAAGAGACATGACAACGGCCACTCTTGCATCTAATCATTTAAATTCACCGTATTTACACATTAGACTTGGATCTGTGAAAGAAACCCTATCATCTAATCATGGCTTTTAACATTGTGCATGCATGGGACCCTCTCTCTCCCTCTCTCTCTTTCTCTCTAGGTCATTTTCAAACAATTTGGGTAGTTGTCATTTGGAAAATTCAATTAGAATCTGAAATCATTATGAGACACATTCCCATAAGACTTGGTCCAACCCCTTGGGTTCTGCCGTCCACAAAATTCGTCTAACATCTCCATCCATACATAACAACATTCAATGGCATGAAAAACTAATCTATCCAACTCGTAATTCAGAGTTATCCATTGTCTGATAATTTCTTTCATTTTCGATGGAAACCCCCAATTTTGGTGACGTTATTCAATATTGTTGATCTAGAAACCATCTTTTTGGCCAAGTTGATAGGAACAACAAGACTTTATGTTAGAAAAAACTTATTTTGTGGAATGTCCACTTTAGGCAATGCAATAAAGAGAAATAATAAAATAAAACAAAAAAGCAATACAATAATTAAATAAAAATGGGAGTTTTTTACAGTAAAAATTGGGTGGAATCAAATCCAATAGACCTGAAAAGCATCGTTCACCTAGTTTATGGATAATTGGTCTAAACACTTGATTAAGATTTGAAGTATTTAAGGACATGTCTCCGTTATGGGCATTACTTAATTATTGTTATCTTAGCCTAATGAAGAATGATTATCCTTATTGCATGGCAAAGAAAAATATCAAAGTTAATCTGTAAAAGGCATTTCTTTTTAATTGTAATTTATTCTAAGACTTTTACGAGCTAACTAATTGTTATTTTTCTTGGCACCTTTTCAACAACAGCAAATTTGAATGTACAACAATTCCGGTAAAGTTTCCATCTTATTTAATAGATTAAATTTACTCATTATGGAGGGGAAGTTACACGGTTTAAGGGGGAAAATTTTTCTTCTTTTTAATGACTTTTCCCTCTATGTAATAACGCTTCACCACTCACAGCAAAAATGAATTGGAATAGAAAGGACTTAATCATCTTTTAAGAGAGAGTGTGTGATGAAGATACTAAAGATTAAGCCTTTGAAGAAAACTCTCAACCAAATTGATTTTGCCGATAATCATAGAGTAAGCAGAAATTATAAAACTTTTTTCTTTATCATCAAATATAAAACGTTTAATTTGTAAAAATCTCAATTCAGTTAATAAAAGTTTAAGTTTTATGCACAAAAAATGAGTTTGTTATGCTATGATTGGTATTAAAAACGTTTAAAATTAGATTTTTTATGAAAAGTTGTAAAATTTTTTGGGGGTTCTGAACGTTTATTTAATGCAATGGATAATCGGAGTTGGAAACCAGTCGACCGAAGGATGACCGAGAGGTCAACTATTCTTTGAGCGGTCGACCACACTTAATAATCAGACGATTGCACATAAGAATTTGTCGATCGAAGCAGTTGACCAGACCTAGTCCTAGGTCGACCGGTTTGGTTGACCGAACTGCTTTTAAGAACGAATAGTCTAGTCATCTGGGATTCTTTGAGGTAGTACAGAGTGGGTTTTAAAGTTAGATTTTTCAAGACATTGTTCTGTAAGTTCCCTAAGTTGATTCTTATTCCTTTTATGGGTTCCAACGAACTTTTAAAGGTTTAGAAAAGAAAATTAATTTGAATATGTATACTTTGAAAAGGTCAAAGGATTAACAAGATGTTTGAACTCAATTGATTATTGTTACTTGAGATTTGGCTTGGTAGTCCCAGTTAAAATAGGGATTTATTTTTATATCTAGCATTGCATCGTTTTCTAAAATTTATTTTGAGATGAGTTCTTGTGTAAAGATGACGTGTCCATTTTTTGATGGCTCGTCGGTTTTCGTATTATATATGTATTTTCACTAGACATATTTATACTTGATCATGCATAACATTTTAATTGTTCAACTTGGTCGTGTGCGCAATGCCCTGTAATATAAATCTTTTTTCATATCATGTTTTTTTAAGATCATATCTTTGAAAATAAGATACACAACAGAAGTCTTGTATAGAAGTTTTATTTAAAAATCTTAACATAGGTAAAGCCCAACATCAAATAAACATAAATCCACAAACTTTAATAAACTATTTAATGTAGAACATCTTAACTACAATCCAAATATTGAATTGCATAATTTAAATAAAGGCCTTTCATTTCACATCGTTTTCCTCGAGCCTTCCCCCACGGTCAATATCACTCCAACAACGCTGCAACCTTGCCCATGAGAATAATCCTCCAACTACATTCTTCACATATTTTCATCATCAAAGTTATCCTCACCTACATCACAAAGTTCAGCTATAAGTCTAAAGATTAATAAGAGATGCATTTATGTCATGAGTATGAAATGCAATTTGTAAAAAAAAATAATATTTATAGTCATCATTCTTTATTTGTTCTTCCACTTAATAGTTTAGTCGTTGGGGGTAATTCAGTCTAAAGAAGAGTGACACCATTTGGTACACCTTATATAGGATAGCCAGCTTGAAACCAGCTCCCCAAGAGACTATTTACGTTTATTTGGTCTATCTTTTTATTCTTCAGTCTTTTAGTCAAAACATATACATAAAAATTCTTTTCCGTCATTTCTTAAGAAAAACATTTTCGTGATGCATGAAATGTGCGTGATCATGCCATATGAATCATAATAACATATAATCTATCAAATCTACCTCTACATGCAATTAACAAAACATCTCCGAAGAGAGTCTTATCATCAAGATACCATAAACATCACATAACGCATACTGAATAGGACATCACAAGCAAGACAAACATTATAACAATAAAATACCCTATCACTTTGTGATGTAGGTTGAAAGACCAAACACATCAAATATCATTTATCTCAGAGTCTTAGTGAAATCCGATCACTTAGGAGGTTCACCCACTATTCGGTTCAACTTTCAATTTACTTTGTTTCTAAACGTTTAGTTTTCCTTGAAATTACAAAAGATCAAGTCAATAACAAAATAAAAGTTCATTAGAGTAGACTATTTTTGAAAATCACTAAAACAGTAAATTCCCCACTTTAGCCTAATCATATCATTAGGTGTTAGACTGTGAATTCCAATAATTTTCTTCTCCTTTAAATCGATAAAACGTCTTTGAAGCGTGCATATTAAGAAAATTATCAGAAATTTAGACATATGCAATTGTCTCTCAATAAACCCTAATATTGACTCATATGATTTCAATTCTCATTCTCACCCAACACCATAACTCATCACATAAATGATGGATAAATCCAAATTTACGAAATTCTAACATGTGTAAGATATACCTCCAAAGAACTTGAGAGAAAATGATAAAATTTTGCGGATCCCAATGCAAAGTGGCCAGGTTTCATCAAATTTTCTTTTTATGTTGTAGTTAATTACGATACCGGTCGATCGCTCTTTAAGTTTTGGTAGACCATGAATCTACCTTAAAGCTTTATACATAGATTTTTTCATGGTTCAAATGACCACTTCTAGTCCTGTCAACCACTTATTTACCCAAGACCCTTTTTACATTGATTTTTTGTCTACTAGTCGACCGCCTCCCAACACTAGTAGTCCAAAATTATTACAGAGAGCTTCTATTTTAATTCTTACTATACAGATTGGCCTCTACACATGCCCGATTGACCACACCACTTTCCAAAAAGTAAAATGAGTCTTAATTCCATTATAAATTAAACAACGATGAAACCAACAATTTAAACATAAAAGTTCTCAACGTATTATGCTACAAATAGTGAAAGTTCTCAGGTGTTACATTCCTCCCTGTTAAATAAATTTTGTCCTCAAAATTTGTTTCACAAAATAATTCTAGATACTTTACTTCCATCTCCTACTAACTTTGTAAAGTCGCTTTGTTTGGCTAGTGATTTCACCATAACACTTTCACCAACAGAAATTGTTTTTATTGAATTTCCTTGACCTTTAAATCAAAAATTTGTACTAGCTTTTCCTTGTAACTCAACGTTGGTCGAAATTGATATCATCTTCCACCTCTACTTAAGAGGGATCATGGACCCACTTCCTTAACATCGACACGTGGAAAACATTGTCAGCTCTTTCTATCGAAGATGGTAATTTAAATTTGTAGGTCGTCTTTCCTATTTTCTCCATGATAGGGAAAGGTCCAACATACCTTGGACTAAGCTTCTCCTTTTTTACCAAATATCATAATTCATTTAAAAAGTGAAATTTTCAAAACACCATATCACCTTATTCAAAATCTAACTCCATTCACCTACGGTCTGCATAACTCTTCTAACGGCTTTGGACAGTAAGCATTCTCTACTTAATAAGAGTCACTGTATCTACCGTTTGTTGAATAATTTTAGGGTCAAGCTGTAAGAGCCACAAATTTTGAATATATAAAATTTCATTGTGTATAAATTTTCACACTATGTTTGGTCAAAGTGCTCAGGGTTGATCGATTTGTCATGTAACAGTCACGTGTGAATTTTTGGTCAATTAGTCCAACTTGTAAAAATTTGGGGTATTTAGTATGTGTGTAATGTGTGTTCCACATATTATTGTACATATTTCAATTTAAGAATTAAATGAGAATTATTTTGGATCAAAATTTGGTTAATGTTTGGATTTTTGGAACTGAATGTTTAAGTGTGTGTGTGTATATATATATATATATATATATATAAAATTTATAATATATTTAATTAATTATTTTAATTTTAAATTACAATAAATAAAAAATATAAGGAAATGAGGTTTCCCTCATTCCCCTACATTCGGCCGCTGATAGAGAAGAGAAAAAAAGAGAGGGAGAGTTGTGATTTTGCAAGAGAGGAAGTTTTGACGTTTTATCGGAGTTTGTTGGGCCCGTAGCTCAAACTTTTGTGAAGGTAAATTGTTGGTAAGCCTCTCCTTGTCTCCATTTTTAATATTGAAGTTTTGAATAAATTTTGGCTTCGTATTCAAGCTTGGAAACTCAAATTCGATGAATATTTCTGGACTATGTTGGTAGATTTAAAGTTTTTGCAGGTGTATTGGTCATTAAAGGAAAAACAAATGGGGGAAACAACGCATTTTGTCTCAAAAAAACATGTTGGAAGGTCGACTGCTACAGTGCCATAATCGACTGCTACAATGCCCTAATCGACTGCTCCTGTATTTTTTTTATATTCTCGAGCCGTGTTGCACGTTGATTGAGTTCCTAATCCTGGTATAGGACCCTTCTATGTTTTCCTTGTGATTGATTTATGAGAATTCTTAACATTTGATATGTTTCTAGGCTCACACGAGTTTGCTGATTTCAAGCTGATTTTTGAGGAAATTATTGCTCCTGCCAATAATAAAAATTATAGAAAAGGTAGAGATTTTTATACTTTATGCACTGCATTGCATTGCATAACATCATGGTTTTTAAACTATTATTTTATGGATTACCACATATGGAAACCTAATGGGAACTATTCGACAGCACGTCTGTTTTTATGTATTTGTACGTTTTTCTCATGTTTAATTTATTGTAGATAGTATTTAATTTTGTTGTGTTATCTGTATACTTGAGAGGATGAATCTTCTTGATGGTTTGGGTGGTTTTGGCACTAAAGCATCACAAGGCTATCCCAGTGCATCTTTTGTTACATGAAGATTGCTTGTGTGCACATGCGAAATGGGTAATAAAGCATTGGTGGCATATCCTTAAGTTTCAAATTCCTAAAGTGAAATGGGTAATAGGGCGGTGATGACGCACTCACTGGGTTTCAAATCCCTAAATCTTGCTAGGGCATTTTGTCACATGAGTTGAAGATTATTAGTCGCTATGTTTTACTCGCCTAATGTCTTTTCATTTGATGGGCCGTTGTTTCGTTTGAAAGCTATGCTCACCAACAACCTATGTCAATTTGGATCTAACAACTAGCTAGTCGCTAAGTAATCTATCACCGGCAATCTTACCCCTTACTTGATTTTATGAATAGTGTCGCCACCTGATCTTTGGACTCGGGGTACCTTTTCCTTTGAATTCGTAAGGCATTGATAGCTACTGACTACCATCTTTCTATGTTGTGTGCCAGAGTTGTTCATATGAGACCCTCCTATTTCACTAAAGTCGTTTTTGAATGAAAAACAATGCAAACCTATTTTTAGGATATAGCTATCTATGTATATAACATTTTATGATAAAAGCCTCATCAGTGGCTCTTGGAGACTGATTTAAATTAAACGGAGAAGAGATTTTTAAAATAACTTGAAAACCCATGCACGATAATAAGAAGTATTAAACTATGGTTTTTCAAAAAAAAAAGGTAAAACCAGTTTTCTCGTGCATTACATATATAGATTTTCTTATTGAGTTAGTCACTCACCCCAACAACCCCTCCCCTTCTAAGTAAAGAAAAGAGCGGCTAGGAGCTATGTGACTTGAGGGTTTCTTTGTTTGAGTTTTTTATTTATTTTTGGTGTGAATTATTCAATTTGGGATATGTACAAGTTGATTATGTACAGGTTAATATTTTCTCAGTTACTCGCTCTTCTTTTAATCAAACAATTCTTTGATGAAGTGATGTCTTAAGGAAAATATTGTCACAATCCTGGATGATGCTTCTTATTCATAAATAAATTACTCTAAATGCATGGCAACCCAACATAATGGAAACCATGAAAAGGAATCTTAATTATACTAAGACAGCACTAAAAAAATTACTCTAAATGCATTGCAGGAGAAATTGTTTTAATATTAGAATCTCACATCAGGTTGAAGTGGGTCGAACTGATCAAGAATCTAGAAGAAAATGCTTACAGCATAAAACGTTTTGGCAGTATTCCTGTCAAGAAATTCTCAAATAAATTAGAAAATCAAATGGTAAATTATGTCCTTCATAATGAATAACAAATGCAACCACAAGAACAATAAGTTAAGAAAGGAAATTAGCAGGCCAAAAAGAAGAGGGCTCCCAACTAGAAGAGAATCGATAACATATCAAAATAATGGAAATAATCTTAGGCTTCTTTCCCACCATGCATGAGAGATAAGCAAACTGTCATATCTGCGACCTTTTCACTCAACCCCCTCACACCTCGATATATTTGCAAGACTATAGCCACTCTAGACCTTAACATAGTTCTTCATGTCCATAGGATTATGGCAACATACATGGCTACGTAGACTTATTATAACCTTTCATATGTTACAACTATGGAAAACCCAAATGATTGAAAGAAGCTTAGCAAGTAAAAAATTTTAATTAATCCACATTTATACATCAACATATCAATTTTCATAAATACTAGAATCCAGAATAACAATGTTTAATCTAAAATGTTCAAATTAGTCTCTGAGAAACTCAAACTAAGGGTCATCAAAGTGCTTGAGCGATTGTTAAAACAAAACACACAGCAAATCCAAATGTAATGGAAATTCCCAATTTTCATAAAACTCAATCAGGCATTTGAAACAAAACTAACCTTCGAGTTGCGAGTTGAAAATGTGTGTGTGAAGTTGGGAGTGAAACTTTGAGTTACGACTTCAAACTTGTGGTTGCGCTGGAGACCAAAATGGACGACTTCAGACTTGCAGAGTGAGGACCGTGAGCTGGTAGTATCATTGATTTGCTCTATCGTAGGTGATGCCATGATGGGAAAATCTGATTTCAAGAATCATGATTTCAGCCGAGAGATTGTGATTTCAATTTCCCAGTATCACTGTGATTTTGATTTCCACTGAGAGACTGTGATTTTGTGAACTCACTGTGATTTTGAATTTTGACCAAAACAAATTAATGAAGTATAGACTGAGTCTGTGTGGGGCACCATGCATAGTTTTGTTTTTTTTTAAATATGGTCAGTTTGGTTGGTTCGGATTTCGATTTTCTAAGTTCATTCCACTCAAAATCGATGGTTTGATTCGGTTCGATTCTAACACCAAAAATTGCCTTATCAAACCTGAATCGAACCGACAAAAAATATTTGATTTGGTTCGGTTACCCGGTTCTAACCAAACTAATTTCCACCCCTATTATTCAAACCATTTTTTGGTTTCATTAACAACATATATGCATGTAAACATTTTTGTTTCATTTCTTAAAATCATGATGCATGAACTATGCATATGCACATATCATCAACATATTAAATCCTCAAGAATCCTTCACCATGTTATACATAAAACTATCCTTAAAAGCATATCCTATACTCAAACCATAACCTATTCTATACATGATAACTATTTCTAACAATGCAATTAAACATGACATTTAGCATTCAAATCAAGCAACAAATCCTCGAATATAAGTTATGATGTACAGAGCCTAACATCTAGCACATCAACACATCCTCAAGCCAATTTATAATCAATCGTAAACCTAAAGGCTTATATCTAGCATATATAACACATCCTAAGTCTTATGATGCAACCAAAAAGGCAACACTTAAATCCATTACTTATCTTACCGTCTTGGTTTTTCTCCATTGATCTTCGATTCCTAAAATTATCAATACTCATACTATTATCCGTTTATTAAAACTTAAAAAAATTGAAAACACACATAATTCTTGTTTTACTCAATCCAACACCTAATAAACCCTATATTTAAGCACTACAATGCATATCACTTATCTTTTTAAGTATGAACACTTTTCTCCAACTTTGAGCATGCATAATTTACAATATAATTGACCAAATTTATTAATTCTAGAGTCTATGTTTTCCTTAAGATATCCTTCATCACATGATATTTCTTCTTTAACTCACAAGGTCATTAATATCATCTTTAATCTTCTAACATCCCAAAGATACAATTCTATCTTTTTTTTTTATGTTGTTTTTTTATCAACTTCCTCCACAAACTCCTACATGCATACAATTAAAGTTATTCTAAATCATAGAAAGAGTTAGGTCTTACCTTGAAACAATTAGAGCAGGGAGCACTTTCTCTAAAACTTCTTTTTCTTCTCCCCAGCTCCTCTCCTTTCTCTTCCTTTCTTCTCACGGTGTCCTTCTCATTTCAAAGGAATTGATTCCTTAATATCAGCCAAAACTTAGCTGGTGTTTATGTGTCTCTTTCCCCCATCATCTACATGTTGACTAATCACTTTTTCTTAAACAAAAATATGACACAAAATCTCTCCTCAGACAACTCTTCATATTTCTAGTCGGCCACCTCTTCATTTCTGGTCGCCCGTATATCTACTAGAGGCTTAACTATCATCTTTTGTCTTAATTTTGGTCTACCATAATTCCATTTGCAAGCAACTGTAAATCTATCCGAGAGCAATCTATCATAAATCTGGTCGACCACTGATCAACCACAAATCTTACCGAAAGTTACAATTTTTCTCTCAATCACAAATCCGGTTAGCCACCACAATTCTGGCCAATCGCAAATCTACCTCAGAACCACAATGTGTGATTTCGGTCGACTAGTTCTATAACGACCCAATTTTTCTTATATTTAAAAATGCGTTAAATTTAAAACTTTTATAAAACAATTGAAATCTTTATTAAAACCTTTAAGATTGAAATCAAAGTACTTTTTTTAAAACCAGACGATTAAAAATATTTACTTAAAACTCGTTACTTAAATTGTTATTAATAACGAAAGACTTTATTTATAAAATCATTTGTCATAATTAATAGCGAAAGCATAAAACATTTTATAGCGGAAGCTTAAATCGTTCATTTTAAGAAACAATAAATAAATTGTTGCTTTACATTTACAAAACTCTTTTCTCACTTTAACTTCATTAGCCTAGCCAGCCACAAGTATCGCCCGTGCAAATCCTTCATCGACTGCTCCTTAATCTGTTCGTTATTTTCTCTCATGATTGTACATACATCGTAAGTCTAAACTATGAGCTTAACGCTCAATAAGTGATAATACCTAATATGCTACATGCACATGTTGTGCCATTTTAAAACTGTGTGCAGTTTCTCTTTTTGTTCTCTTTCTTTTTATCTTTTATCCTTTCATTTTTATGTACTTTCTTTCTGTTTCTATTTCCATTCTTGTTTTTGTATCCGTTTTAGTATCCATGACCGTACGCATTTTCGTATCCATGATCATGTCTATTTCTGTATCTGTATATGTATTTGTATCTGTATCTATATCCATTTCCATTTCTGGAAACTCGTTTCTATTTCCGTTTCTATTTCTATTTCTATTTCTGTTTCCGTTTCTATTTTGGTATTTGTGCTTGTACCATTTCTGTATCTGTTTCCGTTTATGTTTTCGTTCCCGTATCCGTTTCTCTTTTCATATTTTTTTTCTTTACTTTTCTTTTCTTTTATTTTCTTTTGTTCATGTGTCAGACGTGACATACAGGACCATAGAAACCTTTATCTTTTCTTTATCTTTTATTCTTGTATCGGGCTTGTCTACCGAACTACAAGAACCTTTATCTTTCATTAATCGTTCGTTCATACTCCTTGTTTTTCATTTTTCCTTTTCAAAATCGTTCATAAAAATCATTTTCGTATTCTTTTGAAAATCATGATGCTCATGAATGCATATAACTTCTAACGTCTAAATAAGGAAGCTAATTAAACATCCAACATAGACATGCTATAAAAACAGTAAACAACGAAAGATTCTATTTAAAACTGTAAATAATGAAACATGCTATAAATAACTATAAATATCGAAACGTGCTATTAAATACTATAGACATGCTCAATAATATACTAATAAAGTTGTAAACAATGAAACGTGCTATTAAAAATTGTAAATAACAAAACATGCATATCCTATTCTTGCGATGTAGGACCCGAAGACCAAAGTACACATATATCACTTATTTCGATTACTTAAAGCGCTCAACGCTTAATCGTTATCTTTTTCTCTTTTTTAAGTACCTTCACAATTGATAACATTCAATCATTAGTTTAGTCAATTAATTAACTAATTAATTTCATCGACTTTTTCTATCGTTAATCTTTATACATTATTTATTAAAGTTTCCTAAACAAAACTGTTTAATTAATTACAACTCAGTCTAATAGTTTTAATTCCAATTAACAACGATTAGAAACTAAGTTTATCACATGACAGTTACTTAACCATATCTACTTATTTTCAACAACAATCACCATTTAATCACTTTTCCATCACATATAACGGGCGATAAATAAAACAGAAAACCAAGTTTCATTCATAGATCGACTTTTTCTCATGATAGAAGTTCACAAATAATATATCTTTCCGTTTACATAGCACCAGACCAATAACGGACTACAAAGTAGTTTGACGTTATCACGACCAAAATTAGAATGAGCACGGATACTTAACATGATATATTTTGCTCAAATATTCACTAAGAGATTGCCTAAAGAAATCATCCAAATAGGTTCATAACCAAATCCAAAACATACCCTAACAATAGCAGATTTCATGACTTAACAAATATCATAGATTCATCATCCACAAGACAATACAAGGAGTACAAAACAACTTAATCCAATGATTTATCAACCCAACAGAGTTTATCAACAATGCCCAAATTGAAGAACAAACACATTAATCTAGCATAACCTCTCATATTATCCTCTGACAGTTACAAAAACACAGACAGAGTCAGAGCAACAGTTTCAAATTAAAAAAAATGCTTATTTGCAGGACATCAATTCCTCAACAATGTCAAGCCAAATAATTTTCATCAAACTTTCACATGGTGATGAAAACATAATACAATCATTCAATTCTATACCATGTGATGCAGAGTCTAATGTCCAGACAAACCAAACACATTCCATACCTTGAATATTGACAATATCAGAATTTACACAACCTCACGGACACAGAACACCCGATACCAGGCAACCGCTTCTCTAGGAGTTTTCTCACTTTTCTCAATCTCTCCTTCGTCTTCAGCAAACACGGGCCAGCTGATCTTCCTCTCTCGATCTCTCGAATTTATACCCAGAGGACTATATTTAAAAGCTTAACAAATTAGCCCACGATTCCAATCGATATCTTCATCGTTCAAATCCTCCTTCTCATCCTCTTTTGAAACCGCACGTTGTTGTCTTCCAGAGCAAGAACCAGCAACGGACCGACTCAGTCTAATCGTGAGCAAACTGAACCAGCCCATGCCCAGCGAACTGAAGCCCCCTGTCTCCACCAATCCATTACAAGGCACTGCCTCTGCCTCCTTCACGCCCATTTCACAAACTGCAGAATCAACACCAGCGATCGAGATGCTTACCTCGATTTGGCACGACGAGCATCGCAGCTCCCAAATCGTCCAGCTGAACTTGTCCAATCCGTGCCCAAGCCGCGACCCGCGACCCGACGTCCGAAACTGCTCGCCGCGCCGAACAGCATGCACACCACGAAGGAACCCCGACTGAGCCCGAGCTCCCGCGTCGTCCCTCGCCCTCGTCGCTCCCACATCACCTTCCCCGATCGCTCTCCTCTCTGTCGCCCCCTCCTGGGTCTCTTCTCCATCTCTTGGTTCTAACTCAAATTCGCAGCCCTAAATCCCAATCTCAACTCCTCCATTTGTTCTCTAAAAACCGAACCAGCAATTAGTACGAACCAGTTCAACTAAACCAGTTCAGTCTCATCTTCTCTCACTTTAATCCTTTTATTTAATTATCTTCCAAATTCTTAATTCCAACCAATTCTAATTAATCGCATCATTTTCTGTCTCTTTTATTTATTCTCAATTACTTTATAATTATGTTTATTAAATTTTAATATAAAAGGTTGGGGTATTACAAGTTCAACCCTTTATTTTCAATGTGGACGTCCTCTTCCACTTCAAAAGTCATACTTCTTAACAAAATTCTCATTCTTTTAATTCTTCCTTGATTTTATTAATCCACCCCTAATATCCACTAATCTTTATCCTTAATCATCAAACATTCCTTTCATGTTCAATGGTTACTTAAACTCAATCTTATGATAATTCACACGATAAGTTTTAGGATATTACAACTTATTTGTCGCGGATGCGTTCCTTTCCACAAATCCTCGTCAACAACGAATTACTTCATCCAAATGATGACGTTTATCTCCTTATACTTATCCACCACACACATGTTTCCTTTACATGGATACTTTCCTTTCTGCAGACGTGTTCCTTTCCATAACTCCACTGTTCAACGCAAACACATTCTTTAATATGCGTGGATGTTTTTAAATCCAAACGACAACGTTTCTCTCTTTATAGTTGTCTGTTGTGGACACGTTCTCTTCTACGGATACATTTCCTTTCACGGATGCATTCCTTACCCTAAAATGACGCCATCCATTGTTGCGGATACAAACACTTTTGCGGATTCCAACTCTTCTGTGAACACCTACACTCCTGCAAATCCTAACACTTCCGCAATACTAGCATTCCAGATTGTCCTCCAATAGTTGTACACCACGTATACAATTCCTTCTCAGACAACTCACTTTCACATACACGAACGCTCTTGCGAATCCTAACTGTAAAATCTGCAAATTTTTTATTGATTATTTTTCTGAGTAAATTTTTTACTTTGGTCTAAATCAATTTGTTTGTGTTGATCGAGTGCTTGCCATGGGTCCTGAGTTTTCCGTCATGTGTGAGAATTTCAGTCAATGGTCAATTTTGTGCTTTCTATGTTCCCATGTGCTTGAAGCTACGAGATTATGTTTGGTAAGTTTGTATTTTGTCGTCCTAGTTTTGAGTTTTGTTAGGTTAAAGTCTAAGAATTTTATTTAATGTTTATAATATATTAATTTATATTATAAATATTTAAAAAAATAATTAACTTTAAATTTTTTTTCTTAAAAAGAAAGTTCTTCCTTCTTTCCTATAGACGCTATATGAAAGGGGGAAAGAGGGAAAGAGGGGCGATGATTCGAGTAATGTGCAAGGGTTTCTAACACTAGGATCATGTTTGTCGCGTCCCGATCTCCATCTTTTGTGAATGAGCTTTTTAGGTAAGTTGGTTTCCCACTCTGTTTTTCTGTTTGGAACTTCTCATTTGTGTTAGTCTAAGATTCTAGTTTGAAAACTTGAATCATTTGGTAGTTTCTATATTGTTGTTGTAGATTTAGTGTTTGTGCAAAGTTTTATACCAATTTGGGGCTAGAATCGGCAAGGGAATGCTAGTTTTTTTGCGATTTTCACACTCAAAAGCTTCCCCAGTCAACAGCTAGTTTGGTCTGATTGAGAGCAGTTTTGGCCAAAAACCTCTCTATTCGAGATGTTTTGTATCCTATCGCTTGCTTCTTACATCTTGTTGACTAGAAAATAGGTCGAGGGCCTTACCGTTTGAGATGACTTTTATCTAATCGACCGCTTGTTGGGGTTCGGTCGACTAGGAAAGTGTCTGAGGGCTTTTATTCTTGGTTGCCTATATCTAGTCGATCGCAGTAGTGTCTTGATGGGGGTGCTAGTGGAAGTTGGGACTTCTCTTTTGGTTTGGGATCTTGTGTGGTCCTGGTTGACCGCAAGGTTAGTCATCAACTGCTACTTGGTCTTGGTTGACTACAACTTTGTCTTGTTGATTGTTGTTGAGTCTTGGGTGGCCACTAGCATTTCTTGTCTACCGTTGTGTGGTCCCAGTTGACCATCATTATGTATTGTCAACACTGGGTGCTCCCAGTTGATTGTAGATGTGCTTTGTCAATCACAGATGTGTCGTTGACTGCTACTTGATTTCCGCTTGACTTCGATTGAGTTTCATCAACTGCTTTGTCTCAAGTGACTACAACCATTCTCTGTCGACATTGTGTTTTTCCTGTTGACCATCGTCGTGTCTTGTCAACACTAGGTGGTCTCAGTTGAATATTGTCATGTTCGGTTGACTTTAGCTATGTCTCCTCAACTACTGAGTTGTTTAAGTTGGGTGTGCTATATTTCATAATTAGTAGTCATGTCTTGTCAACCGCTGTGCCTTTGGAGTCCACTATTGATGTGTTCGGTTGATCGCAATCTATGTTTCGTAGAATTGAGTTTTGTGATGTTCACTTAACTGTTAGCCTAAGTGTGTTAGGCGAATTTATATTTTGATGATGAGTAATATAATTAAAGTGTAGAAGTTGTTTATTCGTTGAATTTATAAAATATCGTATAAATAACTTAAATTGGAAATACCCTTGATCAATGGTATTGGTAATGTTTAATATGTTGCTCTAAGTCTATGCAGTGGAATGGAAGGTTCGTGTGACTTAGAGGATGTGTTTCGTACAACTACAAAGTGGGCTAGGACGAGTGCGGACTGCGGGTGGACGACGACGATTCAGAGTCCTCAGTTTGAACTGAGGACGCCATTCAGCGTCCCCAGATGGACTGCGTTGGTGCGGATGAGGTGGACGACTACGGATGCTAAATGGCAGTGTCCGAATGAATTTTTCTATTTTGAGGGACAATTCGGACGACTATATGCGGACGATACGGACGACTAATGGCGTCCGCAACATTTCAGAAGTGTGGATGTGAGACGAAGCTGAGGACGATGGTTTGGCGTCCCCAAGTGAATTGTGAAGACGCAGACGACTACGGACGAGTGCGGATGAAAAAAGCCAGCGTCCGAATGAATCTGTCCAATTCTGTGTGACAATTCGGACGATATGTGCGGACGATGACATGGTGTTCGCAAATACCCAGATTTCTGCAACGGCTATTTTCCAACGTTGGACTACGGACGATCCTAAAGGGGTTTAGGACGTCCGCAATGTGGAAATTTATAAATAGGTGGACTTCGAAGAAGTGAACATACCAAACAATATTAAGCGAAACTCTGCCAAATTTTCGAATCAATCGGTGTGCACAAAATTGAGTAGTAAACACATCCTCCAAAAGTATTTGAGTGTGATCATTTGTGATTGTGAGGATTGTTGTATTTGTGATTTTGAGAATTTTCCGAGAGAAAATTGTAATTATGAGAAAAGGGTAACGCCCTAAGAATTAGTTTGTTGTAACGGTACGATTGACACTCGTTCAAGATCAATCACTTGTAACCCGACGCGGTTTGTGGAATATACCTTCAAGGGAGAACCTTGAAGCGCAGACATAGGCGTGCTTGGCCGAACCACGTTAACAACTCGGTGTCAAATTCTCTAACCCTACTCTTAGCTTATTTGTATCATTGTGGTCATTTAATTTCTTTATTGTGATAAATTTGTTATTGGTTAGAAAATTTACAATTACACGAAAAAGTTAGAAAACCTAATTCATACACCCCCCCTAGGTTATTTTCGATCCTACATGAACTTCCTTAGCCATGCCTTGTTTCCAGTAAGTGTGGCTTCTCAGTTCAATGTGTGGGATCTTGGCGGTCCTCGACTTAAGCCGAGAAGTCTTGTGTTAGTCCTTCCAGTCTGATTTCGAATTCTAAGTTGGGAATCTTATTTTATTCCTAATGTTAATTTGGGGGTTTTGACGTCAATTTGGTTTTAGGTTTTGATGGTATCTTTGGTTTTGGTGCCTGTTTTCGTTGGCGTATGCAGCTGGTCGGCTAGGCTTCAGTCGTTATCAAGGCAGAAATTTTATACTTTATCGCAATGCATTGCATTATAATTTTTACACTATATTTTTTAGGTTGCCAAATATGAAAACGTGACAGGGACTATTCGACAGCACGTCAACTTTTATACTACGTATATATGTGAGTTTTACACGTTTATGGTATGCTATGATATTGATACATGAGGATGAATACTCTTGATACTTTGGACGGTCTCAGTGTCAAAGTATCACGAGGCTGTCACAATATATCTTTTTCTGTGTGAAGATGTTTTTGTTTTTTTATGTTGTAACATCTCACACGTTAAAACGTTTTTTTGCTATTTTTTAAATAACATATCATACATAAAATTCGTGCTTTTAAAATCATTCGCAGCGAAGTCTTTAAAATAAATCTCATTTAAATTCGACGTAGTAAAACTCATCGTAAAATAAGTAAAACTAGTAAAACATTTTTTTTTGTAATTTCATATTTTCAACTGAACTTACATATCACTTTCATATGGATATGTATATATTACTTGCATTTTGAATGGTTGTAACGTAATATTTTGCAAAGATTATGAACATGTCATTTGTTATGTAATGTAATATTTTGGTTATATATTGGTGTGATTTTGATGTATATTGGTTCTACATTGGTGTTATTTGGCATACATACGACAATGATGTCATTTGATAGCATCTATGAGACATATTGTATTATTGGTTAGTCACATGTATTGGTTAATCATGCGCAAGGGATCCACGACATACGCAAAAGGGACCCACGGCCAGCAAGATTAGATCTGGACCATCAATAGTGCTCAATTGATGGCATGCAAGGGATCTGCGATGGACGAGAATGTTTCCACTAACGAGAACGTGTCTATAGATGTGAATGTGTTCACGGAGCCATTGTGCGATGAGAATCCCTTGTGAGCAAGATTAGATTTGGATCACTTGGGCACTGGGGACACCCGCACTTATCTGTGGATGTGAACATGTTCGCGAATGTGAATGTATCTGTGGATCCCTTACACGTAAGATTAGATTTGGACTACTTGCGCACTGCGGCACCCATACTTATCTGCATATGTGAATGTGTCCGCAGATCCCTTGCGCGCCGTGGATCCGTTGCACAAGATTAGATTTGGACCACTTGCACAACTTGACAATTATCTCCTTGAATTTAAAGACCTAAAACATGTCAATTATTCATATTAGCAACATTTATATGCTTATACTTCAATTGTGCATAATATTTATACTTAAATTGTGTATAACTCCTTCACTATTTGTGCCAAACTTTAAAAATTCATAACTTATAATATGCACATCCAATTACTTCGATTCTAATGCCTATATTTTCATTCACTTTGCACTTTGCACAACATAACCACAATGTCCATATCTAGATAACCACAACATAATCACAATGTCTAGATCCAGATAACCACAAAATATAACTCAGTATTAAAGGTACAATTACAATAATTCAACATTAAATAACAAATGTGCATGTTACAATGAAAATGTGTATAACAAAGGTACAATTACAATGTACAATAATGCATGCCTATAGGATTATTGAAGATCAACGATGTCAAACCTCAAATTGGGGTTCACATATACATCTGAGTAGTTCTCGTAGAGAGGAGTTCCATCCGAGAACTCTTCATGAAGATGGAATCTACTCTCTTGACATCTTCGAAGCATCGAAACACTGCCAGAGGTTGTGAGGCAAAATATGACGTGCAGGATAAAGTGGAAATGGGGAAATTAGTATGTAATTTAAAAGCAATATGAGAAAAGATATACCTCTTTTTATTCATTGGGGCCATGACAATTGCAATCGATTATGGCAACATAACTTGGTATGCATTGTGAGTATGCAGGTCAACTAATTACATAAAATAGGTTTGACATATATGTGTCTGAAAATTAAACCATATATTAGAAGTATTCAACTGTGTAGTAAAACAAAATCTATAAAACAAACTTACATGGATCCACCCAATAAGCAATTACCTGACTTGAACTTTCAAAAATTCTTCTTCGTTTAAGGTACTACATTATATAAAAAAAACGCAATGATGAGATTTAAAATAAAATCTTCTTAAATAGGCACTAAGCATATGATAAAAAGTAACTCTCACTATATCAGATGTTGATACTTACTGTGGAATGATGAGAGTAGTGATGTGAAAACCATTGTCTTTCTAAAAAAAAGCAAACAAGAAACAAAAAGTTTTAAGCATAAAGTCTAAACATATAATAAGTTTCAAATTTTATAGTTTCTTACATGAGACCCCGAAAGAACATTACACGTCTCCAAGTTTTTCTTTATTGATAACTCTATGAAAATTAGAGTTATTATCATAGTTCTAAGCAAAGTTTGATGTTTATTATTGAGTTTTCGGTAATTTTAACATATTTTAAGTTGTAATGCAGATAAATAATCCAATTGGTGAAATTAAAATGGAAAATATTATATTTTAAAAATTTAAAGAGCAAAATAAAAGAAAGAAATGAGTCGCAGCTCAATAACGTTAAGTCGCGGCCCAACAATAAAAAAAGAGGTCGATTCACGGCCTAGAAGAATTCAAGTTGTAGCTCAGCAGCAAAAAGGAGCTCGAGCCACAGTTTAGAAAAGTTCAAGTACGACCCAAAACTAGATTTAGTTTCCGAAATTACAAATGAAAGATTTTTTTTGGGGATTTCGAAAACCCTGATCAAACTCTATAAATACAAAGTTATCAGATGAAAAGAGGACCTTCAGCTACCTTGAGACATATTTTAAAGAGAATTCAAAGAGGATTTTCGACACCAAACAAGAAAATCAACACATAGGTTACATCATTACGGTGACATATAGAGACAAATTTTCTGTTTTACATATTTCTTCTCTTTTATTTTTTTATATTCAACATATTTTTTATTATTTTTATTTCAATTATATTGAACTAATTCTTTCCTCATAGAGGAGAGATGGATTCGTTTATTTGAAGTATTATTTTGACTAATTGAATATTTTGTTGATTGAATTAATTATTTATTTGTGATATTCTATTCTTCTTGATTTCAATTTAATGGCCACTTATTGAATGATTCTATATCTCATCAACTGTTGATCTCTTGCACGTCATCGATTGAGTACTATTTAACGGTCTAGATCTGATCTTATGTGTCATAGATCCCTACAACGTGTTCACGGACACTATTGTTATATATTTTGGACTTACATAATTGGAGCGCGTACACGTATTCGTCTGCCACTTACATGTTCACGTCTGCAAATGCATATTCATACGATGCAGACGTCTAGACTTGTTTTTTTAACAGAAAACCTGACCGAAAAATTTACCCTATTTATTTCTTATAGTTTATAATTTAATTTATTAACAAAATTAGTTTTAACTTGACCTTGTCGCATGATTTTTGTATGTTAACTATTTTTTTGCTTAAGAATAAAAGATATTAAATGAGTTATACTATTTTGAATACATAATATTATCAAGAATTATAAATAATAGAATAATAGCAATTTAAATATAGTTGGAAATTTATGGAAGCCCCAAATAATCTGACCGTGTCACTCTCATATCTGTGGAAGATGGAATTGTTATCCTTTGAATCTGTATTGATAGTTGGATTAATTTTTAAATTGTCATAAAGATTTTTAAATCTGCACGATTATTTTATAAGAAAAAATATGTTTCTTGTGACGCAAGCATAATCTTTCCTTGGGCAAGAATTAGTCTTTGGTCAACTACTGTGTGCGCTTCGTTCGTTCACTTTTGCTTCAACTGCTTTAAGAAATCATGAATTTTCATATCCTAAATCTCAATTAAAAGATTTATTAATTTTTAATTTATAATTAAAGTTATAATATCATTAAATATATATATAATAATAAAGGAAACTCAACTCATATTATAAGGAAACAATATAAAGAGCTTGCACAGAACCAAATAATACGTAGACGGTGATATTTTTTTTATTTTAAGGCAACTAGAATAATCCTTTGGGGGCATGCTTTGACACTTTTTCCCTTGTGCGCAAATAAATTTCCATGGGCCTTGGTGGATTTCATCTGGAGAAGAGGACGCCATTGATGCAATGAAGGTGCCTCGCCTGGAAGATGAAGAAGAAACCCTAGATTACACACCTTCTTTTGGTGAGGTGGAGGAAATTTTAGGGTATGTCTTCAAAGACAAGACTTTATTAGTCGAAGCTTTTACACATCATTCTTTTGCTTCTGATAAATGTTGTTCCTACGAGCGCTTAGAATACATCGGCGATTCTGTTTTGAACTTATTGCTCACGAAAGAACACTTCTTTCTGCATCCGAAGTTACTTCCGGGACAGCTCACTCGCCTCCGCGCTGCTAATGTCGACACCGAAAAGCTTGCAAGGGCGGCAATTAAGCATGGTTTTCACAAATATTTACGTCACAACATGCCACATCTAGATGACAAAGTAAGTCAAGATAAGTTTTTTTGGCTCCGTACATAAAACTTTTAATGTTTACACTTCCTGTACCAAAAAACAAATCTGAAATTCTAAAGATATGGCTTATGTTGATAGATTCAAGAATTTGAAGGAGGAGTATTGAAGTATGATCTACACTCAAATGGACTAATTGCTGCACCCAAAGTTCTTGCCGACATCATCGAATCAACTATTGGGGCTCTTTTCGTGGACACAAATTCCTGCCTCAACACCGTTTGGAAGGTAAAATATCAGCCAAAAACTAAAATTGTCATGCAAAGGTTTTTTCAGCCCTAAAGTTAGGATTGTTGCCTGGATAGGTTTCAAAGGTTTTGCTGGAGCCGGCCATCACGCCGGACACGATGAAGGTACATCCAGTGACGCAATTGTACGAAGCTTGCCAAAAGAAGCGTTTGAAAATAAGATTTGTGGACCAGTGGAGAGAGAGTATGATCGTATACGTGTATATAGATGATGAGCTGGTAGGGTGTGGGATGTCCGAGCAGAGGAAAGAAATTGCACATAATAGAGCAGCTAAAGATGCATTAGACAACTTTGACAAACTAGTCGACAAAAGGGATTGTCAAAATCATGATCCACCCTCGAATAATTAACTATTTTTAGCTTTGGTCAATAATATACATGTTCTTTTCTTAATTGTCCATCCCAACACAATGTTTTAATGCTACCACGAGATAGCATTATCTGTACATTTAATCCCTGCAATTACCACATAATTTTATTCCAATTCTTGCGGATGAGTAGAACTTGTGCACAAAGTAACAAACCTGTTTTTAGTCACGATTTGAATAACTTAATTTTGAGTACACTTATGGGCCTTCTGAAGCCTAGGACCAATTGAAACAGAAGGTCCAAGATGCTTCCAGAAGAAAATTCAGAATGAGAATGAATCCTCATTCTTGACGTCACCTCAACAACACTAAAAACATATAAATCTTCCGATTGGCGCTGTGCTGTGGTATAATTTGACGGATCGGGGATCGGAGATCGGAGAGAGATGGATTTTGAGTTGAGACAAGCGAGGGAGAAACTGGAGAGAGAGCAGAAAGAGAGGAAGGCGAAGGCCAAGCTGAAATTGGAGAGGGAGAGGAAGGCTAAAGAGGAGGCTAGGAAGCTGAGAGAAGCTATTGAGGAGGCTCAGAGATCGAGACGCCTCGACGCTGCCGATGCGCAAACCAAGGTTTCGCCACCGACTAACTTTGTTATGATGCGATTGCGAGTTTGGTTATTAGCTCTTTCAATTATAATCTGGATTCTTGCAAGTGTTTGATTTCCTCCGAAATAATTGTGAAGATTGATTTCGAATTCGGTTCTCCTAAACTTCAGTTTTCCTTTCTTATTTGTTTTCCAAAAGTTTGGGTAAGGTTTCTTGCACTTTTGGTTTATAACTTGCCTCTGTATTCTTTGATATTATGGAACTAAGGAAGCATTTGAAATGCACAATCTATTCAATTTTGCAACTTTAGATGATTACGGTGTTTTAGGAAATTTTCCTCAAAACGAGTTTGAGCCTCTAGTTCAAATATGAACAGAGCTCTTTTAGGAATTCTTATTTTACGGGTGTTTTTTCTCTATCATTATAGTTCTAACGTTATGGCTCTTGTCTCTTCTTTCACACTTTTCTATAGGCGTATTGTGAATTTACAACGCATGTGTCTAATAAGTGATTGTGTACATAGTTCATTAGCTTTGCATTTTGCAATTGTACAATACCTGTGCAAATATTGTAGCTGCTCGCCTTATTTCTTGTTTTTAGCATCAAGAGTTTCTATTACTTTTCAACAGGGTTAACTCCTATTAAGAGGTCAATCCTATACCGATGGCACACCTTATGTTAGCATATCTCGTCTCTTTGTTAACTTTCCTTTATGTAGTAACGATTGCAGCTTTTCTCTGCTTGTTCATTAATTATCTAGAGTTGTTCATGCCTAAAATATTGATATTACATTTTTCTCCATAAATATTCAAATATCTCATGAATCTTCAGGTTGATCAGTTAATGGATGAAAGTCTTCTTGCTGGAAGAGGAATCATCTTTTCCCGCATATTAGAAGCAGTACCTTTTCAGGGTTTTGGAGACAAGATCAAACTGCCACCTTCATGTTTCACCGAATTGTCTGATCAAGGTGCATTTGATAAGGGACCTGTGTACTTTCAACTTTCAATAATTCATCAACCTTGTACTTCAGACACAAAGGTCGCTGGTGCAGAGAATTATAAAACCACACATTCAGGTGTTTTAGAGTTCACTGCCGATGAAGGGTCTGTGGGGCTGCCTCCTCATGTATGGAAAAATTTATTTTCAGAAGAGTTCTCAAAGACTTCATTAATTGAAGTTCGTTATGTTTGGATGCCAAAGGGTTCTTATGCAAAGCTTCAACCAGATGGATTAGGCTTTTCAGACCTACCCAATCACAAAGCTATACTTGAAACAAGCCTTCGACAGCATGCTACCCTTTCACAAGGTGATGTGCTGGTGGTTAGTTACGGTGAAGTATCATATAAGTTACATGTTCTAGAGTTGCAACCTTCTTCTAGTGTATCTGTTTTAGAAACAGATATCGAGGTTGATATTGTTGGTCCTAGTTCTTCTTCAGAAACAATGGATCGGCATGTTCTCAAACAGCTGAATTTTGAAAAACCAGAATCTGGAATGGTTGAAGAAGGACATTATTCATATTACAAGCTGTCAATAGACGATGATACATGGAATAAAGTTGCTTCTGGAGATTCTAGAGTTGAAGTAAAGCTGGATTTGGAGATGAATGGTGGAGACAATGATATCTATATCGGGAAGCATCCTCTTCTATTTCCTACACGGCACCAACATGAATGGTCTTCCCATGATGTTGGTTCAAAGGTTTTGATTCTTAGCTCTAAAGACAAAAACTTTGAACCTGGTACTTACAGCATTGGTGTCTATGGCTTCCATAACACGACCAAATATCAGATCTCGGTATGTGTCAACAATGACGTGAACCGTAAAGCAGTTGAACATGCAGGTCACTCATCATCAACCATAGGGATGGATACTAGAGAATGTCGGAATTGCAAGCATTACATACCCAGTAGAACTATAGCACTGCATGAAGCCTACTGTAGTAGACATAATGTCGTCTGCCATCATCCTGGTTGCAGTGTTGTTCTTAGGGTTGACGAAGCCAAGAACCATGTACACTGTGATAAATGTGGACAAGCTTTTCAGCAGAGTGAAATAGAGAAGCACAAGAAAGTGTTCCATGAGCCGCTCCAATGTTCCTGTGGAACAGTTCTTGAGAAAGAACAGATGGTACTCATTACATTCCTTCAACCTTATAATTTCCTCTCTATTTTTCATATCATTTGAGACATGGCATGATTTCCATAATAGTTTACCGATTCGATATTGCAATTTAAAAAGAGAAATAAATCTTGAAAGATTATCAATAATTTTAATTTAATTGTTTTAATAGCACCGAAGTTGAAAAACTATTCCATTTGTGCTGATACAAATTTCTTGATGATGTCATTGGTCTATCGCCTATTCTTTTTCTCTAAACTGTTACTAAACTTAATGCCTACTATCCTTGAATAGTTTAGTTCTTCTAATTACACTACCTGTTACGTCTGAAACAATTTAAGACTTGATTTTCACTCGTCTTACTTTTTTGCTCTAAAATTGCTTCGAAAGTTGATCTCCAAGGTTGTATTTCAAGAGTTTTTTTGTTTCTCTTAGTCTATTAACAAAAGTAAGAACAATATTTAACAATCTCCAGCATTATGAATTATGTTTATTTGAAAAAGCTTAAGATATTAGACTATAATTCTTAAATGTGATTCTTACCTTCACCCATTTTTGAAGGTACAACACCAAGCCTCATCTTGTCCATTGCGCCTGATTGCGTGCCGCTTCTGTGGGGACATGGTTCAAGCAGGGAGCTCTGCCTTAGACATTCGTGACCGATTAAGAGGACTTTCGGAGCATGAAAGTATTTGTGGTTCTAGGACAGCCCCCTGTGATTCGTGTGGACGGTCGGTGATGTTGAAAGATATGGATATTCATCAAGTAGCTGTTCACCAAAAGAGTTAGAACGCCCCCTTTCTGCTAACGGTAAGCCATAATAGAGACTGGCATGATATTTATTCTTCCACCATCTGTTTTACGTGAGTCTGATGATTATTTGCTCGGGTGCATCGAAGCAATGTATTATTTATGAGTGTCTTTCACTGCTTCAAAGATTGGTATGAGGATTTGTCTTGGGTCTTCACTGAAATAGCCTGTAATCTCTTGATAAATTGGGAAAAGCATAGATTATTATTTGGAACAGAAGTTCCTTTTTTCCAGAATAATAATTATTGGTTTGGTTAAATGTCTAACAAATATAAATATTAATGTTATGGGTGAAGTTTAATTTATACTCACATGATAAGAGAGCGCGACTTCACTGCCAGCAATCAAAATTGGTCGTCACAAAATTTGTTAATAACATTATGTGCACTGCATGTATAGGTGCACTTAAAGTTAAAATCTCACCTGTTACTTTTTTTTACTCTCTCTCTCTCTCTCTCTCTCTAAAAAGTGACAAGTAATATTTTGATTTTGATTTGTCTTCGTTTGCAGTGCACATGATGTTCTTACCAAATTTTGAGACGATAATATTTCATTTGCTTACGTTCAAAATTTAAGAAGCAATTGCTCTAAAAAATTATGATATTAGTTGATTTGACCATTTAAGTTTATATCTTAAGTGTAATTTACTCAAAAATAATAAAAGAAAATTAATAAATTAATCATTGTGATCAATGATAAGTTAACAATTAATGTATTTTCGCAAACAACTTAACAACTAAACTATGAAAAATAGACGTTACAAACATCGTTGTTATGTTTGCCGTAATGATTAAATTTAGTTCTGCGGCGGAACATTACACGTTATGCGGCGAATAGTGGAACGTTCTGCAGCGGAATGATAAGTTTCCACCCTGGATAACAACTTTTCACAGTGGAACGTCATTCATCCTCTGTCTCATATAAATTGACACTACACTCATCGCGATTTTCTCAGCGATCATCGAACCCCTAGAGATTTCTAATAGTTGAAATGTATCGTAAGTTGGCCAAGTTGAAGCGTTAGTAACTGTTGAACACCAATGGCGTCTAGGAGTGTTTAAGAATCTGTTAACTGCCTATTTGAAGTGGAGCATATATTCACAGAGTTGGTACATGATCTACATGCAATTGGAGACAAATTTGCTATAGTGGTGCATTCTGTCTTGGCAATTCTAGACGAGGAGAAGCTCCGTTCATTATGTGAATCCAGTGACGAAGACATGGACATGAGCGAGAGTAGGCGTCAACGACCACCACAAGCAGAATGCACATTCGCTGACATGTGTTTTGGTAAGAAGTATAGTTTATCGAATCATTTTAGAGAAGAAATCATCGATCATGCTGTGAAGAATGGGTACGGGATAAAATTCACCCATAGTGACTCTCATCGGTTGAGGGCTGTCTGCTAGGAAGGATGCACGCGATGGATGCACGCCTAAAAAATGCAAGGTGAAATGACGCTAGAAATCAAGAGGTATAACGGCGTTCACACTTGTTAAAGAAAGATGGAAAACCACTATGCCTCTGCCAAATGTGTGGTAATGCATTACTATAACAGATTTAAAAGACAGGTCAACTGAGACATTCTTTCCATAATTAAGACAATTAGGAATGATTTTAATGTCAACATTACACCCAGACTTGCTAGAAGGGCAATAAATATGGCCAGAAAAATGACTGAAGGGGATGACAATGAGCCATACAAATTTATATGGTCGTACACTGAAGAGATTCGGAGGTCTAATTCTAGAAGCTCTCTGTGTGTTCAGCTAGAGATGAGTACATTTAAAGTAATATACATGTGTTTGGCTACATGTAAAATGGAGTTGTACTGTGATAAACTGGTTATTTGTTTGGATGGTTGCCACTTGAAGGGATCGACTCCAGGCCACCTGCTCACTGCTGTCAACATCGATGGAAACGATGAAAATTATCTGATTACTGTAGCAGTGGTTGAAGCAGAATGTAGGGATTCTTGGAACTGGTTTTTGGAATTGTTGCTTGAGGATCACAACACCCCGTCCGGCAATGGGTGGACAATCATTTCTGACCGACAAAAGGTATGATTGATTGTTTTTGCCAACTATGTTTATGTTATGCGTTGTGTACCAATATTTGACTCAAATTGTTATTTTTGTAGGGGCTGATTCTAGTTGTCAAAGAGTTTTCAGGGAAAACAAAGCATCATTTTTGCATCCGACACATGTATGCACATTTTCAAAAACAATTTAAAGACAGATTGTTCAAGGATGCAATGTAGGGTGCTTCTAGAGCCACAACATCAGCGCACTTTGAGAGAGAGATGACGAAACTATTTTTGCTTGACCTGACAGCCCCCTAATATATACGAGAAATAGATACGAGATTTTGGGCCAAACATGACTTCAGCTCTATCCCAAAGTGCAATATAAGCCTAAAAAACTTGAGTGAGTCTTTCAACGCCTGCATTCCACTAGCCCGGGACAAACCAATTTTCAGTATGTTCGAGATTATAAGAAAGGGCTTTCTGTGTAGAATCGCTAAAAAACACAAAAATATGACGCACTCAACGGACCTTTTGTGTCCACAGGTCGAGAATCGGCTTGTCAGACTACAACTTACAGGTCGAAATTGGAGTCTTGTTTTTTTAGGCATGACCCAGTTTGAGGTGAGCAATGGTAATGAATAGTACACTATCGATTTGGACAGGCGTACTTGTTCCTATGACTGGTGGGAGTTGACTAGCATCCCATGGGTCCATGCAGTCTCATGTATGCAGTTTATGAGGAGATCTTTTGAGGGCTTTGTGCATGAGTGCTACCGCCGAGAAATATACATGACGATGTACTTCCACTTTATCCACCCAGTCAGTGGACAAATCATATGGCCTCATGTGATGAACCTTGATCCAATTATGTCACCGCCATTTAAAAGACATCCCAGAAGGCCGCAAAAATGAAGAATAAGGGACGTTGACGAGGCTCCAAGTTGGACAGTGCTGCAAAGGAGATATTTGAACATGACGTGTGGCTGGTGTGGGGTTGTGGGGCACAATTCCTACATGAGTAAAGCTGGAGGCCCAGAGTCAAGTGCATGTGGCAACTGTAGGGGCAGAGGCAGAGGCGGCAGAGGAAGCTCATAGGGCACATTTATGGGTTTCACAGTTCCCGACATTATCACCAAGACAGTCCTTGACATAGTTCCTGAGACACAAGTGAGCACATTATTACGTTTATGTTTTCATGTGTTATATTAACTATGCTAATTTTATTTGCAATATGTTATACATGAGTATGATGTGCATGTGGCAACTATAGGGGCAGAGGCAGAGGCGGCAGAGGAAGCTCACATGGCACATTTATGGGTTTCATAGTTCCCGACATTATCACCAAGACAGTTCCCGACATAGTTCCCGAGACGTAAGTGAGCACATTATTACATTTATATTTTCATGTGTTATTTTAACTATGCTAATTTTATTTGCAATGTATTATACATGAGTATGATGCACAAGGTCTGCAAACGCAAACAAACAAAAATGTGGATCTTAACTTTCCTTGATTAGATTTGACATTGCCTTGCTGAGATTGTGGGTGGGGAAAGATATACGAAGAAGTTAAATGAACGACAAGTTACTATTGTATCTTACGAGCCCAAGACCCATTGATTCTTAGTGCACATGTATGTTATATGCTTGTAATTGAATTGATAATTTGGTTTGTATCTGTAATGCACATATATATGATATGATTGTAATTGAATTGATAAATTGGTTTGTGTTTGTAATGCACAGGTACATTATATACTTGTAATAGAATTGATAAATTGGTTGTTGATGATGAATTAAAATTGATTAGTATGAAAATGTAATTTTGGACAAAGTAGAATTGAGACAGATTTGGACCACAGTAAATGGAATTACAGTCTACTTTCCGCCGCGAAATTCTACTATTCCTCCAAGAAATTTATGCTGTAGAAAGTTGACTATAAAACTCAAAATTTTACAACATAATAAATTCCACGTGTAATTTTTTTGAGTTAAAATCGGTCATAACGTTGAAAAGTTGACCCAAATTATCGCGTAATAACCATATGTGAAATGTAAGTCATTGTGAGAAATATTACTTTGTTGAAAATGAATATGTTCTCTACGTTGGTTACTGCCTGGAATGTTTGTTGAAATTGTGACTATGATGGTTTGAATTCGATCCTTTGTTTTGGTTCTACCTAGAGATGAGTTAATGTTCTATTGATCTAGGTTCTGTTATCTTATTTGGTTATGCCTGATAGTCATTTTGAAAGCTGCTGCTCTATGTAATGTTGTGTTATGCATTTTGGGTTACAATTTAATGGATGTAAATGGATGTCTATGCTTGGTTGATTGGGTTTTGTTCTATTTTGATAGACACTATTGGGAGTTAGTTCTGTTTTGGACTTCTCTTTTTGGATGATGGAATTGTGAAGTAATGTTGATGCTCTGTATGGAAATGGATGCAGAAATTAATTAGCTCATGTTCATCGTCAAGTCACTGTAACTGCTTGGTCGTCTGAAGTAAAGATGGTGTAGCAATCATGTTATACGCACAAGCCATATCATCTGCCTAATAATACTCCAGGCTGTAATCTCCATCTACTATAGATTTTTTCCACTCATCCAGAACCAGACAAGCAAGAGGTCCCTGAGGGTATCGACTCAAGGCATCTGCAACTACATTTGTTTTCCTTAGATGGTACTCTAAGCTAAAATCGTAATCCTCCAAATACTTCATCCACTTGCATTATATCAGATTTAGGTCTCTCTAAGTAAAGAGATACTTCAGACTCTTATGATCGGAGTACACTTGGAAATTCACAGCGTACAAATAGCTCTTCCAAATCTTTAGAGCAAATATTATAGTTGCCAACTCCAAATCATGGGTTGGATAATTATGCTCGTGGTGCTTCAACTGCCGTGATGCATAGGCAACTATTTTCCCCTATTGCATAAGCACACATCCAATGGCCACTCATGATGCATCAGTGTATATTGCATAGGGTTGCTCATTGTTAGGATCTGTTAGAATCGGTGCATTTGTCAATTGGTCCTTCAATTCCTCAAATGCATTTTGACACTTGTCATTCGACTCGAATCACACCTCTTTCCTAGTCAACTGAGTCAACGGTGCGACTAATGAAGAAAAACTTTGAACAAATTGCCGATAGTAACTCGCAAGACCAAGAAAATTGCAGATCTTGGTCACATTCTTTGGAGGCTGCCACTTCACAACTGCCTCAATCTTCGCCAGATCAACTGAGATACCCTCACGCGAAACTACATGCCCCATGAACTTGACTTTTGACATCCAGAAGTCACACTTGCTCATCTTGGCATATAGTTGGTGATCTCTAAGAGTCTGCAACACAATCCGTAAATGCTCTCGATGTTGACTCCGTGATTTTGAATATACCAAGATGTCGTGTATAAACACTACGACAAACTGGTCTAAGTAGAGCCTAGAAAAAGTTGGCGTCCATTTGGTGGAACGCCGTGGGGTCTAGTTATAATGTCCAGTTGATGGAGTGGAAAAATTTTACTGAGGTATTTAGGGTGCGGTATAGTAGCTGTAGTCATTATGAGTCTATGGCCTGAGCCTTTTATGAGTTGACATAAGTTTAGTGTCAGTGGTCAGTGGAGGAGATGGAATCTTTGTTGATGCTCTATACTCCTCTAGGTGTCTAAAGTGGAGTAGCATCTATGTGCAGAGCAGTATGTGTGGTGATCGACGACTACAAGTTTTTTGCAAACTTGGTTATATTACTGATGAGTTAGTTTGAGGTGATTCTGGGTATAGACTGACTAAGGAAGTACCCAGCAATTGTAGAGTGTCATCTGAGAAATGTTACAATTATGGCAAAGGATGGATAGGTTGTTGTATACCGAGGTGGTCCTAGTACGGTGACAACTAACCCTAACTTGAGAGTTTGTTTAGATGAGCGCAGTGGATTGGAGCAGTATGGGAATCTCAGGTCGGTTGAAGGTAATGCGAGACCTCTGGTCAGGATATGGATATCTCGGTTGTGAGAGAGTTTTTAGATGTGTTTCCTGATGAGTTTCCAGGGTTGCCTCCAGACCGAGAGGTTGAGTTCTGCATTGACCTAGCTCCAAGTGCTACACCAATTTCAACTCTGGCATACAAGATGACTTCGGTAGAGTTGAATGAAATGAGGAAACAATTAAAAAAATTTAGAGAACTGGATACATTTGGGAGAGCATGTCCCTTTGGGGATGCTCCCGTGTTGTTTGCAAAGAAAGCCGATGGGACTTTGAGACTTTATATCAATTACCGGAGATTGACTCAAGTTACCATGAAGAACAAGTATCCTTTGCCTAGGATCGATGACTACTTTGATTAGCTTGGTGGTTCATGGTATTTTTCAAAGATTGACTTGAGGTCTGGGTATCATCAGATGAGAATCCTAGAAGAGGATATCCCTAAAACATCATTTCGAATGAGGTACGGACATTTTGAGTTTCTGATCCTACCTTTCGGTTTGTCCAATGCTCCGATAGCATATTCAGATCTCATGAACCAAGTTTTTAGGCTCTACTTAGACCAATTTGTTGTAGTGTTTATAGATGACATCTTGGTATATTCAAAATCACGGAGTCAACATCGAGAACATTTGCGGATTGTGTTGTAGACTCTTAGAGATCACCAACTATATGCCAAGAGGAGCAAGTGTGACTTCTGGATGTCAGAGGTTAAGTTCTTGGGGCATGTAGTTTCGCGTGAGGGTACCTCAATTGATCTGGGGAAGATTGAGGCAGTTGTGAAGTGGCAGCCTCCGAAGAATGTGACCGAGATCCGCAATTTCCTTGGTCTTGCGATTTATCATTGGTGATTTTTTGAGAGTTTTTATTCATTAGTCGCACCATTGACTCAGTTGACCAAGAAAGAGGTGCGATTTAGGAATTGAAGAACCGATTGACAAGTGCACCGATTCTAACAGTGCCTAACAGTGAGCAACCCCATGCAATATACACTGATGCATCAGTAGTTGGCATTGGATGTATGCTTATGCAGCAGGGGAAAGTAGTTGCCTATGCAACACGGTAGTTGAAGCCCCATGAGCAGAATTATCCCACTCATGATTTGGAGTTGGCAGCTATAATATTTGCTTTGAAGATTTGGAGGAGCTATTTGTACGGCGTGAATTTTCGAGTGTACTCTGATCATAAGAGTCTGAAGTATCTCTTTACTCAGTGAGACCTAAATTTGAGACAATGCAGGTGGATGAAGTATTTAGAGGATTATGATTTTAGCTTAGAGTACCATCCAGGGAAAACAAATGTAGTTACAAATGCCTTGAGTTGATGCCGACCTCTTGCTTGTCTGGTTCTAGATGAGTGGAAACGATCTATAGTAGTTGGAGATTATAGCCTGCAGTATTATGAGGCAGATGATATGGCTTGTGCGTGTAACATGATTGCTACACCATCTTTACTTCAGGCGACCAAGCAATTATAGTGATAGGATGATGAACTCAAGGGTAGAGTTGAACAGTTGAAAAATGGTGAACAACTTGATGGTTGGGAAGTCAATTTTGAAGGAACTGTTCTTTACCAGGGCAGTGGCAGTTCCCGATATTTAAGATTTGAGGCAAGTTATTCTCGCTCAAGCTCACAAGTCTAGATTCACTATCCATCCTAGGAGTACAAAGATGTACCATGATTTGAAGCGTCAATATTGGTGGATGTGTATGAAGCATAAGGTGGTAGATTTTGTGGCCAGGTGTCTGACTTGTCAACAAGTAAAGGCTGAGCATCAGAGGGTAAGGGGACTATTGCAGCCTTTGCCTATCCCTGAGTGGAAATGGGACATAATCAAGATGGATTTTGTCACTGGCTACCCAGAACTCCTCAAAAGACGGTTGTACATTGAGAACATCATTTGTCTTCATGGTGTTCCCACTAGCATCATTTCAGATCGTGATCCTAGATTCACATCTAAGTTTTGGAGAGCTCTGCAGAAGGCCTTGGGTACAGAACTAAATCTTAGCACAACACATCATCCACAGACCGATGGACAATTAGAGAAGACTCTCCAGATTCTGGAGGATATGCTGCGAGTTTGTATCTTGGATTTTGGTGACAACTGGATCAATCGTCTATCGTTGGTGGAATTTGTTTACAGCAATAGTTACCAGACTAACATTTGTGTGTCTCTGTACTAGGCATTGTATGGGAGGCCGTGTCGGTTACTGTTGTGTTTGGTTGAGACAGAAGAGAGAGTTTCGCTTGGGCTAGAAATGTTCCAGGAAACCACGGATAAGGTTTGGATAATCTTGGAAAGACTCAAGATTGTGAAAAGTAGACAAAAGAGCTATACAGATTTAAAGAGGTGCGAAGTTGAGTTGATGCAGGAAACTTTGTCTTTCTAAAGGTTCGACAGAGGCGTGGAATCAGTCGATTCGGGCTGAAAAGAAAGTTGGCCCTGAGGTATATTGGTTCATTTCAAATTGATTAGAGAATTGGCAACATGGCTTACAAACTTGATCTGCATCCCCAGCTTGAATACATTCATACCGTTTTCCACATATCCCAGCTGAGGAAATATACGCTAGATCTATCTCATGTCCTCTCCTAGACTGACGTTCCCATCCAGGAGGATGCTTCATATGAGGAAGAGTCAAAACAGATCCTTGCTAGAGAGGTTTGTGTTCTTCGTCACAAGGAGATCCCATTGGTTCGTGTGTTATGGAGAAATCACAACGAGAGGGAAGCCACGTGGGAAATCAAAGTTGACATGATGAGGAAGTACCCTTATATTTTCTAATGTATGATGAGTTTTATTTTAAATTTCAAGACTAAATTTCTTTTAAGAAGATTAAGATGTAAAACCCAAGATTTTACAAAATAATAAATTCCACGTGTAAATTTTTTGCGTTAAAATCGATCATAATATTGAAAAGTTGACCCAAATTGTCGCGTAGCGACCGCGTGTGAAATTTAAGTCATTGTGAGAAATATTACTCTGTTGAAAATAAATATGTTCTCTACATTGGTTATTGCCTGGAATGTTTGTTGAAATTGTGACTATGATGGTTCAAATTCGGTCCTTTGTTTTGGTTCTGCCGAGAGATGAGTTAATGTTCTATTGATCTAAGTTCTGTTATCTTATTTGGTTATGCCCGATAGTCCTTTTGAAAGTTGCTACTCTATAGACGTAATGTTGTGTTATGCATTTTGGGTTACGATTTAATGGATGTCTATGCTTGGGTGATTGGGCTTTGTTCTATTTTGATAGACACTGTTGGGAGTTGGTTCTGTTTTGGACTTCTCTTTTTGGACGATGGAATTGTGAAGTAATGTTGATGCTCTGTATGAAAATGGATGCAGAAATTACTTAGCTCATGTTTATCGGATGTTGCTGGAACTGTTAGACTTTGTTAAAGTGATATTTGTGAGATGTTATTTGGAATTGTTAGTGAACTCTTAAGGTGGAGTTGACAAATGATTTATTTTTATGAATTAAGGATGTGACGATACCTGTGAGGTTATTTACAGATCAATTGGGCATGTTGAGTTATAGTCTATAGTAGCATAGAGATAGACTTTAAACTTAGTCCTGACATAGAATCTCCTTACTTTTCCTCGAGACGTATTTATGAGATTTTTCCATGTTTGACATGTTGTAGGCTCGGACGAGTTTGAGGACGTCGAGCCAGCACCCACGATTACTGCTCCTTTGTATACGAGGAAGGATTGCCAACGAGGTAGGGCTTTTATACTGAGTTGTTTTGCACTGTATTGCATAGTTTTCAAAATTGTATTTTGTGGGATACCACATATGGAAAACTTGACGGGGACTGTTCGACAGCACGTCAGGTTTTTATACCATGTATGTACGAGAGTTTTATATGTTTACTTTCGTGTACTTGATTTCATGTTTTGGTATGCAGTGATTCTGATTTGAGAGTGATGAATCGTCCTGATACTTTGGATGGTTTTGGTATCAAAGTATCAGAAGGCTATTCTTGGTACATCTTCTGCTGCGTGGAGATGTTTTGTTTGCGCGCTGTGTGAAAGATGGTATTAGGAAGGAGATGAGGCTTCCTTGGGTTTCGAACCCTAAACCTGATCAGGGTATGTATATGGGCGTGTCGTTGCTGAGTGTGCTCGCCAACAACCCGGGTGACGAGCCAGGTCTACGGACCGCCGTCATTTGTCTTCCTCCAGGCTCATGAGGTGCTACCCAGAAATGTTCGCCGCCTTTCTGTGTGATTGTTCGGAGTAGTCCCTGAGTGTTCCTCCCTTTTCATGGATTACAGTTTCTGAGATGAAACACGACGAGGGTATTTTAACCTATAATAGTCTATGTATACAGTCATGCTTTCTAAATGTCTCCTTAGGGTCCTTTGGGGCCAGATTTTCCCAAAAGATAAAAAGGGGTTTTCAAATGTTTTGAAAAATGTGCATATTTCCCAAAACTTATGGTTTTCATGAAAACAGTAAAACAATATTTACACACGCATAACATTTAGTATAAGTTTCCTATTGAGCTAGTCCATCACCCCTTAGACTATATTTTTCCCCAAGTTATGATTTTGGTTGAAGACTCTACTACTATTTACTTTATTTCATTTCCTTAGTTGAACCTTATTTCCTAGTAAGCAAACTGTTGAATAACTGTAATTTACTTAATCTAGTTTTCTGAGAAACTTGGGATTGTTTGCACAGTATCATTTGGACTTTTAAATTATTATTCCACATTATTAATTATTCTCGCAATCACTATACGGACTCTGGCCCATTACAAGTGGGCTACGGCTGGGTATTTTATACAAGTCTTCCACAATAATTTATCAAGCCTTGGGTTGGGCGATTGGGTCTTCTGTTCATCCTGCCTCCAGGGCATGACATTAACATTCCACGTCAGAACGTCATACTTTCCGTAGCGAAATGACCTACTTCCATGGCAGAATGTTGACATTCCTCAGTGGAACGTCAGCATTCCTCTGCCTCATATATTTTAGTGTTATGCACATGTTGTTGAAATTGTTGCAATGAAAATGTTAATTAACTACATATTAACTACATTAAATATGTCAATCTGTATCCCTACATATTAACTACATTAAATCGGCTCTGCCTTCTTCTTGTGAGATTTCTTTCGCAAATTTATGATCGTAAATGTCAATTGCGGGTCCATGCATACATTGGACTCTTTGGCAAACAACAAACTTTTATCGGGTAGATCTTTGTGAAGGTGAAAGCCGGTCTCCTTGCAATTTCAAAGCAGCCCTAACCCCCCACTCGTACACATAAAGATCTTGTGTGGGATGAAGGGAAAAAATTAGCACATAATTAGAAAATTCAGCACAAGGGAAATGATATACCACTTTTTGTCCATTAGCGCTACGAATATTGTAATTGCTTCAGGCAGCAACAGCTGGTAAGGGTAGTGAGTGTGCAGGTCAATAGACGACATAAAACACATTTGTTTTGGGTGTGACTGAAATGTAAAACAAGCACACATTAGAACTGTTCAAACACTAAAGACTAACCAAAAAAGTGAGAGCGAGATGTTTACTTACGTGAATCCACCCTATTGTCATCAACGATTTTTCAAATTGAACGTTGAAGTACTAAGATAAAATCTTTTGAACTACCTAATGTAATAAAACATGTTCTCACTGTGTATGTCATCTCTTCTTGCTCAAGAAGATGATCTCAGTGATGTGACCAACTCATCCCGAACCTGAAAATGAAAATAGTAGGCGAAATATCCTAAGTAACCAGTCCAAAACATTTAATGATACAAAATGAAAAGGCATACCATAGTTCCTAAAAGAATTGCACACATCTCTAGGTTCTTCTAGGTATTTGCACCAACATACATGGTGAAAAGATCCATCAGTTGACATAGCTGCAAAAAATATTGACAAGCTACCGTCAGACTAATAAGGCATGAATAAGTGCAAACACATAGTAACCAAATCGAAGACATACCACGTGCACAGTTTTAAGTAGTGGAGGCTGTGATCCACTCGACAAGGCTGTCTATGGAGGAATGGGAGCAACTATCTCCTGCACCTTGGCAAGCATGACAAGAAGAGAAGGTTGGTATCTGAGGGCAATGGTGCTATAAATTTGAGACACGTTATTATGTTGCATACAAATAAACTAAATAATGGATTTTGAGTATAAACTAAATAACTTACAAGCAGTCTGTGCCTTCGATTGCTGAAGAAAACACTAGAGAGGGTGTTGGAGGGGCTGCTTGAGAGGCTGCTAGAGAGGATGGTGAAGAGGTTGCTTGTTGCCCATTCTTTGCAATTTGGCCAACATCTCATGATGGCGCTCCTCTGCTCGTTCCTCCATTCTTTGCATTTGCCCCATTTGATGGTGCTCCTCAATTATTTTCATTTTGTGCAACCCTATTTGATGGTGTTCCTCCATTAGTACAAGTCGGTCCTTCATCCTTCAAACTCGATCCAATACCCTTTTGTGTCGCTCCTCCGCTTGCTCCTCTATTCTTCACATCCAGCCGGCAATCTCCTCAGATATAAAGTGAGATGATTGAGGAGGGGGTGGAGTCATCGGCTGTAGAATATCATCCTCCATGTGCTGTAGAGGCGATGATGATTGTTCCTCCAAGGGGGCAAGAAACTGTACAACTGAAGGCGTTGGAGGCCGTACAACTGAGGGGGGTGGAGCTCGTTTCTTTGGGGCGGGCTTGGATAGAGTTTTGCATACCCATACCCCTTCAACCCTGTTGATTACCATTCGATCCACTTTCAATTTGTTGTAGACGTCAATGGCCTTTTCTTTGATTCTCGGCTCCTCATCCAAGACCTGTATCCCATAATGCTCAATAATCCTCTGAATGAGCCAATTAAATGGCAAACTCTTGGCCAGGTTGTTGAGGACCTCATACATGTGACTCAAAATCACATAACCAACATTCACTTTCTTTTGGTTGATCATCTTCTCTAGCAAATAGAGATCTATGCAGCTAACATGGTCTCAATGTCAATCCCAAGGAAAAATGGTATGTGTCATGAGGGTGTGGATCAGTCGGCTTTGGCATTCAAGTCATTGGACTTTGGCTTCTTAAATGATGCGATCTCAAGATCACGGTGTAACAATCTAAGCACTGCCAGACCTTTTCCTCATCCAATTACTCAAAATCTACTCTTCTAGATACAATAATTGAACGATGTTTAATATAGGCTTCATACCGCTCGTTCACTTTTACAATTCTGAAGAGTAGGGAGTGGAACCTATTTGTAACAAGTTGGAAACTGACCAATTGACCTACTGCTGGTTGTTGTCTAGGCTAATGTTGAGGTTGAGGTTGAGGTTGTGCTTCAACCTCTGCTTGTGTAAGAGGGGTAACCACAGGTGCTCCAACTTGAATCGTGGGTACTCCACCTTCAACTACGGTGGGTACATTGTGGTGCAACTAACCAATAATGAACTCAATTGCAAGCTATCTGTGTTCACGGGTCGAGTTTGTCGTTTCTGCCTTTGGTTGTGGCTGAGAATGCGACGGAGCACTCTTACGCTTAAGAGTCAATTTCTTTGCCCTAGAATCCATTGGAATGGATGAAATAACGAGGGAATTTACTCTGAGAGCACAAAAGTTTACTAAGGATTTTAGGGTTAGCTAAGGAATTAATGAACTTAGCGGAGGTCCGAATGTTCAGTATATATACTAGGGCACTGGAATGCAGCACAATGTATGACGTTCCGTGGTGAAAAGTTGACATTCTGCTCCAGAAAGTTGACGTTCCGTAACAGAACGCAGTAAATTTTAATTAATATCCACGTTCCACTGCTGACATGGCACTAACCATATCTGAACGTCAATGCTAAAACCTTAAGATTTAGCATTGAAGTTCTGTCACCCACTCGCAACCCGATCAGACGCCAGAATCATCACTGCCGACCGTAAATCAGCATCGCAACGCCTCCAACTGACAACTAAACCAGAAGAAATGCAAAGGAGGAGGGAAACCATACCTCTATTCGTCGTCGAAAAACGAAATCCGGGGGGTCCCGATTCCAAGCCCTATCCTGCACCTTGCGACCCGCAGCTGATCGCTCACCATTCCTCGTTGCTCGCACCGCGGCTCCCGCCACGAAGAACCTGCCAGCGAGCACTCTAGCTCGATCACTCCCTCTCGGCCCCCTTTTTTCTTCTCTCTCTCTCTCTCTCTCTCTCTCGTTTCTTTCTCTGCGGCTCGCTCCAAGAAGAATGGCTGAAAGCCATTCTTCATTTTCTCTTTCAACCGGTTCACTTAGTGAACCGGTTCAAATGGTGTGAACCGGTTCAGGCAGAACCGATTCATATGCCCTCCCACTTCCCCTTTTTAAATTTTCCTTTAATTCAATTAATTTATTTAATCTCCTTAAATGGTTTAATTCAAATAATCTAATTTATCCCATAAATCTCATTTTATTCTTCTCCCAAATTAATCCTTAATCCGGTAAATTTTCATAAATTATAATATTATAAATATGTCCTTAGTAATACCTCAAAAATTATCCAATAATTTCAAATGTCCCAAATTAATCTTTATTAAATTCTCGTATAAAAGTTTGAGGTATTACAGTATGATCCAAATTAAAATTGTAATTTTAATGTGTTGTCAAAATATATACCACTAAATCAAAATTCAATTGTTAAAATTGAAAGAAGAGGACGGTGATGAGAGAAAAATAACAGGAGAGACTGCTTGCCTTCAAATAAACATCAAAGTTGGTGAACTTTTTTATTAATTAATTTAATCTTTCGATAATTGTGTGTTTTTAATGTTTTTTTCAATAGTAAATATTATGATTGATAGAAACTATTGGATAAAGTACATACTACCCTTTAAATTTATAATTGAAGAGTAAATATGTCCTTTTATTTTTTTTAGGTAAATAATTACCTGAACTTAAGGGAGTTAGTAATTAAGTATCTATTATTAGGATTGTTGTTATAGAAATGATGTATGTCTCGTGATTTTCTCTATGGGTGATTTCTAAAAATAAATAACAAGTTGTATAGGAAATTGGCTTATGGAGCTTGGTATTGTCACAAAAAATGTGTTAATTTTTTCAACTTGTTTTTCTTTATAAATCGCTAAAATCTTTTTTTCGTAAGTTGTTTCTATCTGGATATCGCTAAGCAGATAATCATGTGACAAAAAAATGATGTCTACGAGAACTTAATTGCTAGCACCCCTATGTTCAAGGTTGTAAGCCTAAAAAGATACAATGATCTAGTTGTTGTTCACTCCTAAATTTAAAGTCTACTATATATTTTATCCCATATTATTTTAGTGCACCCGGATCTCTAGAATACTACAAAATAATTGTTGGTATGAGGGAGGATATTGATGAATTGCTAATAATCCAAAAAACTTAAGTTTATAAGTTGAAGAATAATTTAATAATTTATGTTTGTCTTTTCTCATATGTAGATCTTTTTTTTCCTTACAAGTTGACTTATTTTTCATGGGGTTAATTTTTTTTTAGTTCACTTAGATTCAAACTTGAGATCTCTAACTGTTATAGCATGATAAATTACCAACAATTCCAAAATATTAAAATTATTATTTAATGAATAATTTAATCATTTGCACATTGTAGATCATTATTGAATTGTCGATTTTGGCAATTAAGAAATTGTATGCTTCAATAAGTCAAGTTGATGACATGTAGTTCATGTAGCTGCTACAAAATCAAATTCCATTGTCGATAATGCAACTGATTTTTGCTGCTTAGATTGCCATGACAGTGCTCTCCCTCCAAATGTAACAAAATACCCTGATATTGATCTTCTGTAGTCGATGCCTCCAGCCATATCTACATCAATATAACTTACTAGCAAAGACTCTTTACTCCCAAAACATAAAATTAATTTATAAGTACCTCTAAAATACTTAAAAATCCACTTCACTGTATTACAATGTTCCCTGTCTGAATTTGAGAAAAGTCGAATGACTATTCCAACAGAATGTAAAATGTCAGGTCTTGTACAAACAATAACATACATCAAGCTACCGAATGCTGAAGCATATGAAATTCTCTGCATTTCTATTTTTCCTTCTTTACCAGAAGGACTTTGTTCGGAAGTAAGCTAAAAATGTTTAGCAAGTGGAGTACTGACCGGCTTTGCCTTATGCATGTAGAATCGACTGAGAACATTCTTGATATATTTCTCCTGCAATAACCATAGGCTTCCATTTTCCTTTCGCGAGTAATAACCCAAGTATCTATTTCATTGGTCCTTAGTCTTTCATGACAAAATATTTGCTAAATTCTTTCGTTAACTTAACAATCTTTTCTTTTTCTAAGCCCCATAATCAACATGTCATCAACATAAATTAGAAAGATTATAGATGTGTCATTCATGAATCTTTTAACGAAAACACAATGGTCTAAGGAAGTTTTCTGTATTCTTGATTGACCATAAAGGAATCAAACTTCTTGTACCATTTTTGTGGGATTTGCTTTAATCCAACAAGCTCTTCTTCATCTTACATACCAGATGTTTCTTTCCTTCAACAATGAATCCTTCTGGTTGCTCCATGTAGATATCTTCTTCTAGTTCACCATGCGAGAAGATAGTTTTAACATCGAGTTGTTCGATCTCTAAATTTAAACTTGAGGCTAATCCAAGAACCCCTCGTATGGATAACATTTTCACGACAGGTGAAAATATGTCCTCAAAGTCAATGTCATTCTTTTGACCAAAGCCTTTTACGACCAGTCGTGTCTTCAGCTTTGAGCATGTATACCCATTTTTTCTTAAGTTTCTTTTGCCCTTTTAGAAGCTAAACCAATTCGTATGTGTGGTTCTCATGTAATGATTTCATCTCATCTTGCATCGCATCCAACTAGTTTTTCTTTTGTGGATGTTCCATAGCTTCCTCATAGCACTCGAGTTCATCACCATCAATGATCATCACATACTCATTTACAGAATATCTTCTCGATGATCGACGATCTCTTGTTGATAGGGGTGAACAAAAGTTGGTTTGTTTTGGTTTAGTTCAGTTCAGTTTTAGGGTCGAACCAGAATCAAACCAACTTTATTTGGTTTGAAAAAAAATAGAACCGAATTAAAAGTTATTAAGGGGAGAAACCAAACCAGAATCAAACCGAAGCTTTTGGTTCGGTTTCAGTTTTACTCATTACATAAAATAATATTATTTATTTATATATATAAATATAAATTTAATTTTTACTAAGGTAAATTTAAGAAAAATATTTTAAATGAGAGCAGACAAATTGATGGTCGTTGGATGAGAGAGTAGACAAATTGGTGGCTGTTGGATGAGACTTGAGATAACAGATGAATTGATGGTCATTGGATGAGACTCATGAGATAATTGACGAATTGTTGTCCACCATTGGATGAGCAGGGTGGGACATCCTTCAGCGATGGGGTACATTCGACGCAGGTGATGGATTTCCTTCAAGAGTTGGGGACGTCCAACACTAGTTGATGGACGTCCTTCAGGAACTGTGGGATGTCCAACGCTAGGTGATAGACGTCCTTCAAGCACTGTGGACATCTGACGCTAGGTGATGAATGTCCTTCAAAAGCTGGGGGACGTCCATTAAACATAAAAATTGAAACTACAATGAATGTAAAAGCTCTACTTAATCATTAAAAATTAAATAGAGTCAGTAACATACAAATTCTAATTCAATAATTCATCATTAAACATATAAGTTCTAATTCATCATTAAAAAAAAGCATACCACTTCTAAGTCATCACTATTGTCTACTCATTGAGTTCGACTGATCCACTATCTCCATTAGTTGATGTACGCTCTGCAAAATATAAATTCCAAACAAGTTATGTCAAAGATATTAATTAATAAAAGGAATAGAAAAGAAAAATATAAAACACACCTTGATCATATTTATCAATACTATCTCCTACATCTTTCAAATTGGTAGATTGATATTTTGATGATCAAATTCAGCTTTGAGTGCAAATAAGCAGCTCGACAGTCTTTGCGGACAAAGAACTACAAAATGAATCAAGTACACATCCTCCACTACTAAAAGCTGACTCCAAAGCATCTGTTGAAATAGGAATAACCAATACATCTTTCGCCATTTTATTTAATATTGGAAATTTCAACAAATACACTTTCCATCATGTTACAATATCTTATTTGACTGAAAAAACTTCTAACCTTTCAGATAAATATTAATCAATTTCAGTTTTATTACTTGAAACATCTTACTCATTATGACGCTACAGAACATCTCATACATTTTATTGTGGGTCAAACTACTACTTTGTCTCATCCATGTAGATGATGATTATGTTGCAACACTTATAGTATAATTATCTTATGAATATTCAAAACTCAAATCAGATTTATAGTGAAGATATTATCTGTCAATCATAATTTCTACTTGACTCATCAAATCATTTATCTTGTCATTATCAACTAACATGGTAAGACAGTGCTTCAAAAACTTTAGTTTACATCTAGGATCTAATACAATTGCCACATGCATGAAGAAATTAATTTTATCACAACTTCTCCAATACTTATCAAACTTTCCTTGCATTCCAATAGTCGTTCTCCTCATTAATACATTATCACACTGAGCATACTCGTGGATAACCATTTTCAAATTACATACTTCACTAAAATAAATATTCGAAGTAACATGCAAGGAGGCTGAAACAGTTACAGTTGTATCATAAAAATTTTATAAGAACTTGATAAGTTCTCTAACATTTGCCCAATCTTTTGTTGTGGGAGATCCTTCCCCACACAAATGTAGAAGATAATGACTATCAGTTTCTCTTAACCTCTCAAAAGCTTTTTCAATTTTTTTAGCACTTTCTAGCATTAAATATGTAGAATTCCATCTGGTTGGCACATCAAGACAAATATTACTTTTGCATGTGATTTAACATTTTCAACACAATTTCTAAAATGTTGCAGCCTTGCAGGTGAAGATTGAGTATACTTTACATCTCTACGTACTCTCGTGATAGACTCTTGATGGTCTTTTAGCCCATTACAAACAATCAAATTCAAAATATGCGCAAAGCATCTCACATGCATGTGTTCCCCATTCAAAACTAACACATTCCAATTTTGAACACTTTTGATCAAATATGAAATTGCGACATCATTTGAAGAAGCATTATTGACTGTAATAGTCAAAACATTTTCAATTCTCCATTCAAACAAGCATCTTTCTACTTCTCTACCAATCATTTCACCTTTATGATTCGAAATTAAGAAAAAATTAATAATCTTCTTATGCATGGTCCAATCACTATCAATATGATAAGCAGTTAATACCATGTAACTCAAATTTTGAATGAAAGTCCATGTGTCGATAGTCAAGCGTACTCATTGAGATGTCTCTCTAAAGTATTCTTTCAACTTTATTTTTTCTTTCTCATAAATACTAATAATATCTCGTGCAATGGTAGTTCTAGAAGGTACGACAAATTTTGGTTGCACATATTGAGATTATGTTTTAAGACCCTCTCTTTCAACAAACTTAATAGGAAATTCATCAATAATAATCATCTTTGTAAGTTTTTCTAGACTAGTTACAACACTAAAAGATGACAGATTTGGTCCCACCATATCCATATTTTGAACACTTAAAGTTTTTTTTTACTTCATATCGACATTTGCCAGTATTTTTTTACAACTACGAAATTTGATGTCCTATTCTTTGATGCATGACATGCATATGACTGTGAACAATGATTACATTTTGCTCTAGGATTACTAAAATTAGTTCTTTCAATCTTAGTAAAATGATCTCAAACTTTTGGTTTTTTTCTTTTCGTTTGACCAAAAGCAAAGTTAGGAGTAGGTCCCTCTACTATTTCATTAATGCTTTCCATCCTAGAATTAGTAAAACAAGTAAACAAGTGGCTAACCTTCTTGTAGAATCATAGATGGATGAGATTCTTCTAGCTTTGTGTTGTTGTTATTGGCTTGTTACGTCTTGTTGTGTTGAGAAAGTTGACTGTTGAGTGTTGAGGGATCAAAGGCGAGGGGGAGGCTATTATCACTTCTGAATCAAAAATCAAAATAAAAACTCCCCTAAGGCCCTAAACAAAAGTTGATGAAGGGATGACTGTTGGATGAGACATGAGAGAGCAAACAAATTGATGATTGTTGGATGAGACTTTAGAGAGCAGACAAATTGATGGCCATTGGATAAGACTCATGAGAGAGAAGACGAATCATTGGCTGTTGGATGAGCGAGATGGGACATCCATCAGTGCTGGGGGGACATTCGATGCTAGGTGATGAACGTCCTTTAAGAGTTGGGGTTGTCTATTAGCGTTTCAGTGATGACTATGAGCGCAAAGCTATGGGGACGTCTGATGTTAGGTGATGAACTTTCTTCAAGAGTTAGGCATGTCCATGAGCATCTTAGCGATGACTATGAGCGGGCAATTAGGTTTGTTTAGTGTTTGTTTTGAATATGCAAAACCGAACACCAAACCGATAAATTCGGTTTCTACTACATAGAACCAAAGTTCGGTTCTGGAGGTGTTCAAAACCAACCCAATCCAAATCGATTGATCTGTTCTGGTTCAGTTCCTCGAGTCCGGTTTGGTTTTGAACACCCCTAATTGTTAACCTCTTGGCTCATGTTCTGCAACTGATTAAAGGAAAGTCTCTACTTCTCCTTAGTCAACATCATAAGTTTCTTGATCACTAGATTCTCCAACATCTCTCTTGTCAAAAGTTGATTTTGCCAGATCAACTGTTACTAGATGTGTGATGACCTGTTTTACGCAAAAAAAAAAAATTTACTTTAACCATTTAATAATATTATGGAAAATCATTAATTATTACCATGAAAGACTTTCGAAATACAACATTTATCGTTTACTTATGAAAATCTTTTATAGTGGGAAACATTGTACATAAATTACTAAACATTCTTGTATTTTGCGTTCTTTCTATTCCCAAAAAGTTATATTCATTCATTCAAAACACCATCCAAAACATTATTTACAATCAGTCCATTTAAAATTAACCTTTCATCTAAAAACTTATTGCGCTAACCATATTTCTAGATCACTTCCATCACATAGGGTACATTTTATCACTCATCCTCCCCCGGTCGTTGTTGTCATAACAAGCACAACGGTCGAAACGCTTCCTCAATTGGCACATCAATCAAGTCTATCCAATTATGTATCGTTATTATAGCAATCATCTACATCACAAGATTCAAACTATGAGTCTAATGTTTAGTAAGTAAGGAGAAATGAAAATGAGTATGCCATGTGATGCAGTTTCGTAAAATCATGCATGTTTTTCCTTTTCAATTTGTTTTCCTTTTCTTTACACTTATCAGCCTGATCGTTGTGGCACAATCTAAGGGAGAATAGACACCATTTGATTCACCTCATGCAGGACAACCAAATTTGAACCTCAACCACACAACGACCCATTATGTATTTTCATTCTTTTCTTCAGTCTTTCTTATATAAAAACATATACACAAAATCTTTTTATACTTTCCTTATAAAACATGATGTATAAGCATGCCAAGTTCATAACAATGTGTCAATTCATTCTATGCATGAACAATAACAATAGCATGTATATTTCACCCAATATATGTAACAAAACATAACCATTTATTCCACTTAGCCTTTCCATTTAGTTTCATATATTAACTTTCCCATTGCATCTTCACAAATTTAGTCACACTATCATATATCAATCCTCATAGTATTTAGATATTTCCATGCAACACATATAAACTTCATGCATGTGTAACATCAATTATACGTCCATTCTCATTATGCATAGCAACCATAACCTCAATTATCTACAAAATAACCCATATCTTTCCAATGTTACATGGAACCAAGCATGAAAATGATCTATTACGCATCAAAAGGCAACGCTTTTCAAGTCGTATCATATTCATAGCAATTTATCATTATAACATAAAACAATATCATATATTCAATTCAACATGTTACTAATAAAAATTTAGTTCGTTCTAGCTCCTTGCGATGTAGACCGTTAAACCAAACACATATATCATCACGTACCTTCAAGTTTTAATCAATTCTCAGCAATTAAACCAACTAATTCATGCTTGGAATCAACCTAAACACATAACCATCGTATTAGTATTAACACATGAACAATTTTCTCAAAATATGCATAATTCCCAATGTACTCAATCAAATCCTTTTATTCATGAACATAACATTCTTTAAGAGATCATATAATATCCTTTCATAATCGTTTAAGCATATCTCTACATGTAAATTAGCTCAAATAGATCCAATTGAACTTATCTAGTACCAAATTCCGTATTTTTTTCCCTACAGAGTCTTAACTCCAAAAATCCACAAGTTTTAACATATTAATCCAATTTCCATAATTCCATCGCCCTCTTACTTCATAATATGTCTACCAATCTCCATTAAAGTAGTTTTGAAAATAGATATATGGAGAATAAGCTATTTCTATCACATCAAAACATGTACAAAATCTTCCAAATTATCACCAATTTGATATCAAATGCATATATACCTATATATATTACAATTTCCTATCATGTATTGCGATTAACATATACTCATATCCTTTGCATATATTTTGAAGCATCAAAATAGACCCACAATCCAATTTTTGAATCATATCACATGTTTTATATCATACTCTCCATATCATATATCTTCTCATTTTTTTATAAACTAAAATCCATCTCAACAGTATTAAGAGACAAACCTTAGCATCAAGAGAACAAAGAGAAACAATTTCGTGGTATTTTTTTTGCTTGCAAGTGAGAAATGCTTAGGAAGCCATCCTTTATGACATGTGAGAGGAAGAGAGATAGTTCTAAGGTGTCCAATCCTCAAAATCCTTTTGGGTCGTGGTCCAGACCTGTTCTGAGCTTATTTTGGGCAAGATTTTTTGGTATTCTTTTATCCAATTAACTTGAGTTAATTTTAAATAATAATTGAAAATATTTAGATATAAAATTTTGACCCAGGAATTTAATGCCTTAATTTTTGGATAGGTACCCATATTTAATTAAAAAAATCCATGAACAGTAAGTTTGGGCTATTTGGATCTTGAGCTTTAGTCAGTGTAAGCCACTAGAGGTAGGGATTTATTTTTATGCACCGCATTGCATAAATTTTTATAAAATAAATATTTTCAGACGTGTCTAATATAAAATAATGTGTCAATTTTAAGGCTGTCATGTTTTTATATTACATTAAAATTTTCACTATACATGTTTGTAACATCTAGTGCTCCGTTTTAACTTTCCTTTAACCCATATAATTTTTTTGCTTTTAAAAACGTGTGAAGGGAAACTTAGAGTTAACAAAAGCAAAAGTCTTTTAGATTAAAATACTACAAACCACTAGTTTAAAAGCTACTTAAAGTAAACAACAATAACTATATGAAACGTTCGTCATAATTAAAAACTATTTAAAGACTTTGAAGTAATTAACACACTTAAAAACCATTCCTTGAGCCATAAGCTACGAAGGACAATCCGGAAACAACACAAAATGCCCAACACGACAATACTCTATCAACTGCATCCTCTACAAGCTTCTATCTAATCATAGGCTCCTTACCTACATCACAAGATTTAAACTATGAGTCTAAAGCTCAGTAAGCGATATAAACTGTAAAATGCTCATGCTATGCTTTTTATAAAAACACATGCAATTTCTAATTTTATTTTCCATTATTTTTATCTTTACTGATGTTGGAGATGTCAACTTGACAAGGTAGAGTGGCACCTCATGACCCATACGGGTAGCCAACTCAAGAACCCACATCTCACAACATCCATTTTCATGTATTCATGTATATTCCATTATCATTTAGTTTCAGTTACCTATCCAAGTGTTAGAGATGTCAACTTGACAAGGTGGAGTAACACCTAATGACCCATGCGGGTGCTTACTCAAGAACCCACATCTCTTTACACCTATTTATGTTTATTCAATTTGTTGTGTTTACCTTTTCAAAACAATGCTTAAAAAAAATTTCGTACATTTTAGTAAAACAATGATGCATGAATGAATGCATACAAGTCTATCATACATGTCTATCTACTGTATCTTCAAAGCATGATCAATCCTTAATCCTAAAAAACTGAATGTAACTTAAGTCTAATAAACACAACATTAACACCAAGCAATCAGCAATACATCCTCGAAATAATAACATTATCAACAACCTAATCATCTACCAAATACAGTCAGTATACAAACCCTAATTTTCTTGTGATGTAGCCCCGAAAGGAAAACACATGCAATATCACTTATCTAGTGTTCTTAGAGATTTTAGCACTTAAAAATTGTCCTTCTTAATACCTATTCAAAATTAAACACATAAAAGCATCAATAATAGTTCTCCAACAACAGAGTCCTAACTACAAACAAATCATTGCCTAATAGAATTCTACAATCCAAACTTAACAACTTATTTGTCTAACCATGAACAATATCCCAACTTGAGAGTTCTTAACAATAAAACCCAAACAGATAGCAGTGACCAAGCTAGTAACAAAAATCTAATTACAAAAACATACTTATTCCATCATACTCCTTAACATCCTTAACGACAGTAACAACGTAGAACTTCAAAAATCCAATAACAAAAATATGGTCTTTTAATAATGTCTATCAAAATAGTGCATAAACTAAAACTCACTAACCCATCCATAGCATTCCTGAGTAGTGTTGCAGAATAGAACTAAAACCAACAAAACAATATCTCTCCGACATGCTTATTGAACAGAACCACTAACAAGTAGAATCATACAGGTCAACCATTCTCATATACTTTACAGATAGAAATCAACAGAGCATATCAATTGATCTTAACCATTATCCAACAATAACACACAGAGAGTCTTTATTTATCATAAACTTCTTTCTCATAAAAGCCGTAAGAGAAACAGAAAGAAGTTCTGTTACCTGAAGAATCTCGAGAACAACTTGCTTCCAGAGAACTTCTCTCTCAAAGTTCTCTCCTTCTTTCACACTTGCTGTTCGAACAATTCTCTTTTCTCCCTTTCTCTCTCAAATTCTAGCAACTCTCTCTCGACACTCTAAAACTCTTCTGCATATCCCACACTCATCTTCTATTTATAATGCATGATTTGCACAACTTTAGTAACCATTGGAAGGTGAAAGGCTATAGGAAGGATGCTTGAACAAAGCGTTAATCGTCGATTACAATCATCCCTTCATTTTCTAGGCGACGTTTTACCTTTTTCTGATAACTTTTCAGTTTACCGATCAATCGTCCCCTTCACATGATCGACCAAAAATTCCTACAGTCACGACCATGATCGACCATTGTTCACTTACGATCAGCCGCTATTTCATCTTCACCAGCATACCGATCAGTCATTGCCTTAGTTGACGATCAACCAGATCCAAAATTGCTACTCTCTAGATTAAATTCTCTTTGGAGTTGGTCGATAAACCTCCTTCAAGTGATCGACCACCTCGAAAATCCTTTGCAACTATAATGTGTTGCACAAATCATGATCGACCATTCATTGTTTAATGATCGACTGCCAGCTTCAAAACTCTTCCTTCTTCACTTCCAGAATTAATACATTCTATTTAACTCTAATATCATCTATTTAAATTTAAATATCATCAAATAAAACTCTAAATATCATCAAATGAATCTCCAATCAACTCCAATAACCTTAATCTTTCTCCTTAACTTAATATGAACATAATCCAGAGTATCATAATTCACTATATCCAATTACATTTTCCCTTGACCAACATCTTAATTATTAAATTGAGCTCCTAATACCCCAAAATCATCACTCAAGCTTTATGCTTGGATTTACAAAAATCTGGAATATTACAACATTTTATTTAAGCATGCATATAAATATTTTTGGATCAATTTGGTCGTGTGAACCGAGTTCAATCCACCCGATTTGGGGTCTGTTTTATTTTATGCACATTTGACTGAGAGGATGTATTTGTTTATTGTTAACTAGAGTAATGAGACATCTATATGTGTTGTGTCCCTAAGTGCAAACCTCAAATTTGATCAGAGTATCTTATGTGGCTTTCATGATCGTCGAGCACCGCTTTTATTTTGTGATATACCGATGGAATGGTATACCCAGAGTCTGTAAGTGGATCCATTTTCACTAAGATTTTTGTATAGTACAACACTGACCTATTTTTAATTACGTACCATATATTAATGGGTTGTTTTAAACACATGCCCGTTGTGCAAATATTTCTAAAATGAATTTGTAAAGTATGAATTTTAAATTCATGCATGCTAATAAAATTATTGTAAATTAAAAATCTGATCCCTATTAAGTTTAGTCAACTCACTCCAATGACACCTTTTCGGGAGTTTATCAGGAAGATTTTCAGTTGCCGAATCAAGATTAGATCTAGTGGAGTTTACTTTTATTTCCCATACTTTATAATTTTTTGTTGAGAGATTTTACTCTATTATGGACAATTGTAATTTTCATTTTATTTTTCACATAGTTATTTTATTTAGATTATATTATTATGCTAACTGATATCACTTTTTAAGCCCACGTTTGTTGGGCCCTGGATTATAATTAATATTTTAAATTTTTTGCTGCTAATAATAAAATTTAAGTAAAAAATGGTCAGACGATTTGGTTCTTTGGGTCAGGTTGTTCCCCATTCTGTCTCGGGTCCCTTGCGGGTTGTGACAAAATTTTTGGTATCAGTGCTAGATTTTATCTTGAAAAGTGATATTAATAAGATAGGTAGTGTAATAATATACAATGATTTACAAATTCTATGCAAAAGGATGTATTCTAATATACCTCATAAATTTTTCAAACTTGCAAAAATACCTCCAAGAAGAGCTCCAAGAAATCGTCCTTCTACAACACCTACTGTGCAAACAGTTGAGTCATAGTCTGTTGATCCTCTTGTAGCTCTGAGAGATGTGCTACAAAATTTGTCTTGGGATAGTTGTAGTCATGACCTTGAGACACGCCATGTGAACTTCTTTATGCAACTGGGACATATGAACCATCCAAAGTTTGTGGGCAGAGCTGACCCTCAGAATGATGATAATGGTTGAGGGTAACGAAGAAGAATTTGAGTGCTATTTGAGTTCCATCGGAGTATTGGGTTGGATTTACAACCTTCTATTTCAAGAAGATGGTCAAAGTCTGGTGGAAGTCACTTAAATTGGATTACCCACTAGATACGATGACGTGGACCCATTTTCAGGCAGTGTTCAGAGATAATTATTGCAATGCTGGTCATCGCCAAAATTTAATCAGTTCTTATCACAACTTGGAGCAGGAGAGACTTACCCTGCTAGAGTATTATGCTAAATTTATGGAGCTATCGCAGTATCAGAGAGATGGATCCAATAGACAGGATGGTAAAGTTCAAAAAACATATGAGACCTAAGATCAAACATTTATTATCAGTTATAGAGTTTAGTACTATTTCTAATGTCATTGCTACTTCTCGGCAAGTTGAAGCTGATTTGGTCGAATAGTCTGGTGAGTATAAGGGTAAGTCAAACAAATAGCAACAAGTTGGTGATGACCAAGAAAGATCAGAAAAAGAGTCAAGAACAAAGGTGGACATACTCAGAGTGGAGCAAGTGAACAGTCTAGTGATACTCCTTATTCTGCTAGTAGGTGCTCAGGCCCTTATATATTGTCATGTCTATGGACAGCCTGGTCAATTGAGGAATAACTATCCAAGAAATTATAAACTTTCACAAACTAATTTTGTAACGACCCGAATTTTCGTAAATCGTTAAAATGTGTAAAAATTTAAAATTTTCTTTTTAAAACAAAACATATCAGAGTGCATCTAACCGGATCACTACCGACTCTTTCTTTGAACTCGTTATGAAAGCCAATTGATAAATTGTGCGGAAGCATCAATAATAAAATAAAACCATTTATTTAAAATCTTACGAAAGCGTAAAGAAATCGTTCAATAAGGAAATACTAAACAATTTAAACACTACGTTTAACAAATAAAACTTGACAATTAAACATCGTTGATTTACAACCGTTTACTCATATTTTTCTTTGCCTGTTCAGCCCGAGTCTCGTGCGTACGAAATCATCCATCCCTGTTTCATTATGTGTTTATCATCTACTTCTTATCTGTTCGTTGTTGTACCTACACCACAAGTAAGGACATGAACTTTTGCCTATTAAGGAAATAAGGGAAAACAATTATGCATATCTCTCTATTTAATTCTCTTTGGAATGGGGGCCACTCAAACCAATTCTTTTCATTACGTTCATTCTTTGTTCATTCTTTACTCGTACATCGAGCTGGAGATTGGAGGGGTCTTAGGGGATGGAATAGTTGGCCAGACTTCACCATTTACTTGCAATTAGGTCCCCGTTCCCGTCAAGGTTGGGGGCTTCGCCTAGCCGCAGACTAGTTCAGCTACCCATCCACCCTCCAACTTCCTTTTTCGTCCCCTTTTTGGCGTATCCTGTCTTCAATGGTCCTCCCCTTCCAGCGTATCCCACCTTCAGGGTTTCTTCCCTCCTGATGTATCCCGCTGGGAGGGTTTCTTTGTTGATGGGCGTATCCCGCCCATCCCGAACATTTCTTTTTCTTAGCATTTTTCCTCACTCATGTATGCGTGAGTACCATCCCAAAGTGGCACTCCCTATGTTTTTCTATTAACATGAAGCATACTGCATTATAACGTACATTAACGAAAATTGAAACGCGCATTGAAGTAAAAGTACTACAATTGGACTTGCGCATATAATGAATCACAATAATTGAAAACATACAAAGATATAAGGAACAATTATGATATCGAATTGAACAAGATGAGACAATAAAGTAACATACGAGAAATTTCAATTTAACTAAACATGCTCATTGAACTAAGCTAGGCTAAACATGGAAACATGCTGTAAGCAACGAATAACGGAAACATGCTTGTAAATTTGAAATTTTTATTCTAGTTGTTAAGCATACTTTTATTTTAATTAGTTCAAACATGCTATATTTAATAGTATGTTATTATCCCAGTTAATTACATGCTCAACAAATTGGTTAACATACTCAAGGTTTAGTCATTGATTAACCATGCTTGAATTGATTAACATACAGACATGCTCAACTAATTCAACATACTAATTACTAAACATGCTCAATGATTGATTATTCATTACACAACTAGTTAAACATGCTTGAACTGATTATTCAACAACTAGATAGTAAATTAATAAACTAACAAGTTCAAGTCTAATCAATTATTTCAATTGAGTAAATTAACATGCTCTTAATCACTCTAATCAACTACATGCTCAAGTTAATTAAACATGCTAGCTAAGTACTTATTAACATGCTAGAAAATAAATGGCAATTTAAATGGTTTAGAGGCTTGGACTACTAAATAGGCTACATGCTCATTGATTATATTTAACATGCTTAATGGTTTAGCAATTATTGATAAACATTTAGCTAAATGACAGAACAATCAAAAGAAATGATCACATTATAAACATTCAACAACATCATAAAAACTCTTAGCTCATTTCCAGACTTGTCATTCCCATTCATACCCATTGATTATTCACGTTTTTAGCATTATAACTGTTTATCGCTAGAAATTATGGAACTCATATGCAGTCAAGGAAATCATTTACAGCAACATATATATATAATGGCAGAACCGTCACTCAAGAGAGGCAACACAAGTAAAGAGAACAATCGACAGTTAACATAGAACTAGGAAGTGCTAATAAATCTATACTATAATGAGGGAAAACATTTCGCATGATAAAACATTTAATTCACAGAACCATCAAGGAATATCACAAAACTACAATACGCTCCATAACACATAATGTAAACTCACGCACTCTACTTGTGGTGTAGGGCCTCCAACTGGCCAAGACACACCCAAGTTTCTTACCTTAAATCTTTAATGCAGATTGGCGCTAAATCTTTATCTTCTATCTCTTTCCAGTACCTTCACAAATTAAAACATTATAACTCATCAATGAATCGTAACTTGCACGAATCCTAAGTACTTCTCCGACTCCTAACGGAATATCACTTAGCCCAATAAATAATTCCCAATAAGAATATCTACAAAACTACATTTATCTACCAAGCGAACGTTCCATGATCTAATCCAAATATTTCGAATATATCCATCCAATAAATGACATGAATCTGAACCAACAAAGTGTATGACCACAATACATGCTTCCCTTAACATTGTTATGCGCACGGACAATTAATCTTATAGATGATCCTAATAGCAGAATGCAGGAACCCAACCAATGACAAAACATATTTATTCACTAATTAACCAAATTCAAGCCAACATGATATGTCATCTAACTGAGAACATTATCCATATACTAACGTTCAATAAAATTTCATCAACAATAACCATCTCGGCACAGCGGTAGGTACCCGACAATAACCAACATATTTTATTATTTCCATCTCAATAAAACAACAGTTAAATCATTCAACAACAACTTAACCAAACAATTTATCTAGTAGCCTCAACAATTAGCTCATAACAGACCTAGTCCCTCACATCACAATCTAAACAGAGAACAATCCAGCATAATACTCATTATAACTCACAACCAATATTACTTCCAGCAGACAACAAGGGAAGGTACATAGCTATATCACTAAAAGCATGAAGAACAGTATCAAGAAACAGAACCCACCCATAGCATAGTTCCAAAAACAGGGCGACAGTATCCAATGATGAATCACAGTGTCCATTAAACCATTTATCTCTAGCATTCATAATTAAATAGAGAACAATTCTTGTATGGCAAACCAAGTCTAACACGTTATTTTACAATACCAAATATTAAACAGCCGAGGAAGGAGACTTACCAAAAGCTCTCGACCCTTTCCTTCATCCATCAATCCGCTTCTTTCTCATTGCCTCTTCTCGCTGCCTCTTCTCCTATGTATATTGAAGTAGAGAGGAGACATTCTCTGCCATCACCCAGGGGCAGAGAGCGACACTCCCCAGCACGCCCGACAACCTCACTGAAATGTTTCTTCCTACTTGTACGAAATGTTCCCCCTCGGTCGACTTTTCTACAGAGCATGGTCCAGGGTAGAAAACCAAATTGCAAGCTGGACCATGGCCTTCGGCCGGTCCAGCTTGAACCACCAGCTCCCCTGCCTCCGGACGCTATCCGATTCCACCCTAGAAACGAGCCTCCAGCCATGACCCATCAGCAAAGAAGCAAAGGAGGAGAAACCTGGTGGAACATACCTTAAACCGACGCTGAAAATCGCCATTACAGAGGTCTGACTCGTTCTGCGACTCGAACCCAAGCCCGCAATCCACTTCACCGACACCATCGCCTCTTGCCGTTCACCCTTTCGATGCCCGCTCGATCTCTCCCTCTCGCGACTCCCAACTCTCCCTTTCCCTCTCGGTCCCTGCTCTCACTCTCCCTCTCGCAGAATGGCTGAAGGCCATTATGTTTTTCTACACTTAACTGGTTCGCCCAACGAACCTGTTTAAGTGGCGTGAACCAGTTCTACTGAATCGGTTCATGCTTTCCACCCCCTTTTTAATCCAATTACTTTAATTAATTTAATCCCTTTACATATATTAATCCCAATTAACCTTATTTTTTTCCATAAATCTCATCCTTCCCTCTCATTTCGTCTGGCCGAAGGCCATTGACGAAATGAGGGCAAAACTGAACTGGTTTAGTTATTTAACAATAAATCTCCACTTCCCTTTAATTCTTTAATTAATATTATATTTATATGTCTAAGTGTTAAACATTTGTACCACGTATTAATCGACCCAAAATTGTAACTCCCGACTTATTCCAAATGTAGTTAAAAGATTATTAGAGGTTCAATTTAAATTTATTAATTCCATTCCATAAATTGATTTCCATCAATTATCCTCCAATAATTTCTCTCAAATTATAACCTAACGGTTACGTCCTTGGTAATACCCCAATAAATACCCGATAAATCCAAATACCCCTAATTAATTCCAGTTATTCTTAATAAATTTTGATGTGAAAATTTGGGGTGTTACAAATTTAGTGCCTACTCAGCTTCTATTAGACCTGATTTTGGAGTTGGCAGAGGATTTTCTTGTCAAAATTAGCATAGTTTTCATGGACTGCAGACCTTTGCTTCACCACAACCAATTGGTTATAGACCGCCATTTCAGTAGCAATATCAGTCTACTGGTACCGAATTTCAGAGGTCTATTGGGTATCAGTAGAATTATGCATATAGTTCCACTTATACGGGATCTACTAGTCAGATGGCTGGAGTTGATCCCAATTCATTGAAGGGTGGATTTGGTGGAAATAAAAAGGCAAAGAGAAAGTGATTGACCAAGCTTATGCAGTTTTAAGATCTGAGCCTATTGATCAGTCTAGCTAGGGGATCATTGATGGTACTCTCCCTTTATTTAATACTATGGTGCACGTATTGTTTGATATTAGTGCTACACATTCATTTGTTTCTACATCTCTAGTCCGTGTTTTGGGTGTGATTGTAGAGAAACTAGAAAACTCCCTAATTTTGAGTACTTCCCTGAATAAGAAATATAAAATGTATCTCATTGTTTGATCTACTGCCCTTATTGTTGGCGGACATGAACTATCGGTTGATTTGATAGCTATACCTATGGATCAGTTTAATGTAATCTTAGGTATGGATTGGTTGAACCTAGATAAAGCTAAGATTGCCTATCATCAAAGGAATATAAGCCTTACGTTAGAAGACGAAAAAATCATGGTACATCCATGTAACACCAGTATGTTTCCTATTGATCATATTCTGCGAGCTTGTTTGGGTGGTCAGAGTAGATTGGTGCCTTATGGGAGTATTTTTGCTATTAGCGGTGACCTTGTTACGGTCAAGTAGGATTCTTATTTGTTAGTGGTTTGTGACTATCCTGATGTTTTTCCTAAGGATCTGCTTGGGTTGCCACCTGACTGCGAGATCAAGTCTTGTATTGATTTGATGCCCGGAACTACTTCAATTTTGATTGCTCCGTACCACATGGCCCCTGTGGAATTGAATGAATTGAGAACTTAATTGAATGATTTGTTGCAAAAAGGGTTTATTTGGAATAGTATTTTGTAGTGAGGCGCTCCAGTTTTATTTACAAAGAAGTAGGATGATTTGCTTTTCCTATGCATTGATTACCGGGAATTAAATCATGTGAGAGTCAAGAACAAGTATCTATGGTCAAGGATTGATGACTTGTTTGATCAGCTTAGAGGATCTATGTACTTCTCAAAGATCAATTTGATATTGGGTTATCTTCAACTGAAGATACATGAAGTAGATATTCTGAAGACTACATTTTGAACTCGTTATGGATACTTTGAATTTATGGTGTTTCCATTTGGATTGACTAATGCACCAGCTGCTTTTATGGATCTTCTGAATCGAGTCTTTTGGCCATATTTCCACTAGTTTGCGGTAGTCTCCATCGATGATATCCTGATATATTCTAAGACTCTGGATGAGCATATGGAGCATCTAAGAAATGTACTGCAGATGTTGAGTGAGCATCAGTTCTATCCAAATTAAGAAAAGTGCAATTTTTGGATGACTGAAGTGAAATTCCTAGGCCATATTGTCTCTCAAAATGGAATTTCTGTGGATACAGCTAAGAATGAGGTTGTGTTAGATTGGAAACCATCCAAAAATATTACTGGAGTGCATAGTTTCATGGGTTTGGCTTGTTATTATCGGCGATTTGTCCAAGAATTTTCTTCTATTGCTATGCTGATAACGCAATTGACCAGAAATGGTGTAAAATTTATTTGGGATGAAAAGTCTCAGGCAGCTTTTGATGAACTTGATTAGAGATTTACTATTGCTCCAGTTTTAGAAATACTTGATGAGAGTTTGCCTTATATAGTTTATACAAATGCATCAAGAGTTGGCTTAGGTTGTGTTCTAATGTAGCAGGATAAAGTTATAGTTTATGTATCTCGACAGTTAAAGATGCATGAACGGAATTACCCTACTCATAGTCTGGAGCTTGTTGCTATTATTTTTGCCTTAAAGATTTGGCGGAGCTACTTGTATGGTGCTAAATTCAAGGTATTTTCGGAACACAAGAGTTTAAAGTACCTCTTCTCATAGCATGATTTGAATCTCTAACAACACCGTTGGGAGGAATATATGGAAGACTATGAATTCACTTTGGAGTATCATCCTGGAAAGGCAAATATTGTAACTGATGCCTTGAGTCATTATCCTCAAGGATATTTTTCTTGTCTCGTGTTGGATGATTGGAAGAGATGTCTGATTATTGAAGATTATGAGCTACAGTACCAGGAGAATGGTCAAACAGTTTAAGTTTTTAATTTAGTAGCAACTCCTACACTTTTGTTGTGTGTGAAAGACTTGCAGAAGTTTGATGATGAGTTAAGAGAAAGATTCAAGAAGATTCAAGCTGGTGAGCAGTTTGACGATTGGGAGATCAATTCTAATGGATTCTTATTCTTCAAGAATTGAGTTGTTGTCTCTAGTGATTTAGATTTAAGGCAAGCAGTCTTAGCAGAAGACCATAAGTCTAGATTTGCTATCTATCCCAATAGCACAAAAATGTATCAAGACTTAAAGTGTCAATATTTGTGGATTGGAATGAAACGAGATGTAGATGAATATGTTTCAAGGTGTTGGACTTGTCAACAGATTAAGGCTGAACATCATAGACCAATTGGGTTGTTGCAACTTTTGCTTATTCCTGAGTGGAAATGAGACAAGATTACCTTGAATTTCCTGACTGGTTTGCCCAGAACGATGCAAAATTTTGATGTTGCATGGTTGATTGTTAATAGATTGACAAAATCTACACATTTTATTCCAGTCAGAATAGATTTCTCTTTGACGAAGCTAAGCAAGTTATATATCGAGAGCATTGTTCTTCATTATGAGATTCACATTAAAATTTTGGAGATCCCTTCAAAGAGCTTTAGACACGAAGCTTAATTTGAGTATAACACATCATCCTCAAATAGATGGTCACTTTGAGCATACAATCCAGATTCTTGAGGATATGTTGAGATTTGCATTCTAGATTTCGGTGATAGTTGGGTGAATCACTTGCCTTTGGTGGAGTTTGTTATAACAACAACTATCAAACAAGCATCGGGGTTTTGCCATATGAAGCTTTATGTGGGAGATCATGCAGATCACCTTTATGTTGGCAAAGATTAAGGAGCATGTCACTCTCAAGCCTGATTTGATTCAAGAGATAATTGATAAAGTTCAAGTAATTAAGGAGAGACTGAGTATAGTTTAGAGTCGACAGAAGAGTTATGCAGACCTCTAGATAAGGGAAGTAGAGTTTGAAGCCAATAATTTTTTGTTTTTAAAGGTGCAACCTCATCGAGGTATTAGTTGTTTCGGTGTGAAAGGAAAGTTAGCCCCAAGATATATAGGTCATTTTCAGATTATTGATCGGATTATTTTAGTGGCTTATCAAATGGATTTACAGCCATAGCTGAAGCATTTTTCTATACTGAGGATGTACATTCTTGATCCTTTGCATGTTATTTCTTAAGCTGAGGTGACTATTCAGGAGGACGTATCTTATGAGGTGGAACCTAAGAGAATTCTTGATCGTGAGATTAGAGTTCTGCATTACCGTGAAATACCTTTAGTTCGAGTTCAGTGAAAGAACCATAGTGAAAGAGAAGCAACTTGGGAAATTGAATCTGATATGATGGCTAAATACCCCCATTTATTTAATGGTACTCTTGAGATTGTTCTAAAATTAGAGGATGAAATTTCCTAAGTGGGGGAGAATGTAAGATCTGCCAAATTAAAAAAATTATTTAATTGGGGAAAATATTTTTGAAAGGGAAGGGATTCCTTCCCAAATCCCCAACAGTTTTATAAGCGTCAATTCTTCTCCATCGGTGTGATCGTAGAATACCTTGATTCTCAATTCCTTCTGGCCTCATCTCTCATCGACTATCTTTTTCTAGCTCTCGACAAAGAAAGCACGGAGAACTTCAGCTGCGGCAAGTTGATAATCTTCAACCTTTTGTGATGGTTAACTAATGAAATTTTGATTGTTGATTTGAATTTTTGGAAGATATTTTGGATTGTGAAGATTTTCCCTAGTAGAAACTCTCGGTAGTCGGAAGTAGTTGGCTAAAGGTAAGCCCGACTTTTTATTTTCTGCTTCAACTGTAAATTTGGACTGAAATCTTAGATTTTTATGCAAATTTGTTCTCAGTAATGAAGGATAAGTGCCAAGTTATTCTGAGTGTGCTTCAAAAGAGGCGTGTGTTGATCCTCGCAATGTTAATATGACGTTTCGGTGAGCAGAAAGCCGTTGCCCGAAGGTATAAAAATCCATACTTTTTCTTCGATGTTTTCATTGTTTTTGGATGTTTTAGCATGAATGATTTAGCTATGGAAAGTTGTTTGATGAATGGAGGCCTTTGTTTATAAGGAAGTCGATAAATTCGTCGTGATGCTAGACAAATTCTGGCGGTCTTGACGAAGAGCAGCGACAACATCGAAGACGACGTTTTCTTGCTCTATTTCCTACAGCAGTTCAGCTACATAAAAAATAATAATAATATTATAACAAACTGGCATAATTGCAGTTCTGGGCCTATGGTCTGGGCCTAAGGCCTGGACCAATTGGACGGCAGGTCTAGCTCCTTTTGGGTCATGGTCCAAACCTATTTTGGGTCAATTTTTGCCAAATTTTTTAGTATTCTTTTACCCAATTTAACTTGGGTTAATTTTAATTAATAATTTAAAATATTTAGGTATAAAAATTTAACCCAGGAATTTAATGCCTTAATTTTTAGATAATTACCCATATTTATTTAAAAAAAATATATGTGGACCAATGGATTTGGGCTATTTGGATATTGGGTTATAGTCGGTGTAAGCCACTTCGAGGTAGGGATTTATTTTTATGCACCGCATTGCATAAATTTTTATAAAATAAACATTTTGAGACATGTCTCATATAAAATGATGTGTCCATTTTATGGCTGTTCAGTTTTTATATTATATTAAAATTTTCATTGTACACGTTTTATATAAGCATGCATATAAATATTTTTTGATCAACTTGGTCTCGTGAACCAAGTTCGATCAACCTGATTTAGGATTTGTTTTATTTTATGCACATTCAATCATGGAAGGATGTGTTTGTTTGTTGTTAACTAGAGTAATGGGATAGCTGTATTTGTCGAATCCTTGGGTACAAAATCCTAAACCTGATCAGGGTATTTTGTGTGACTTTCGTGATCATCGAGCATCACTTTTATTTTATGATATGTCTATGGCTTGGTGTGCCCGAAGTCCAATAGTGGCTCCATTTTCATTGTGATTTTTATCTAGTATAACAAGGGCCTATTTTAATTTCGTACCACATATTAGTGGGTTGTTTAAAACACATGCTCTTTTGTGCAAATATTTCTAAAATGAAATTGTAAAATACGAATTTTAAATTCATGCATGCTTAGAAATTATTTCAAATAAAATTATTGTAAATTAAAAATCTTATCACTATTGAGTTTAGTCAACTCACCCCAATGACACTTTTTCAGGAGCTTATCAGCAAGATTTTCAATTGCCAAATCAAAATTAGATTTGGCAGAATTTACTTTTATTTCCCATGCTTTAATAATATTTCTTTGAGAGATTTTTTGTGAGGTTCACTCTATTATGGACAATTGTAATTTCCACTTTATTTTTTGCACAGTTATTTTATTTAAATTATATTATTATGCTATATAATATCATTTGTTGGACCCTTAAGCCCATGTTTGTTGTGCCCTAACATATAATTAATATTTTAAGTCTTCCGCTGCTAATTAATAAAATTTAAGTGAAAAAAGATCAAGCTATTTTGTTCTTTGGGTCCCTTTAAGGGAATTTCATTACTTAACCATCATAAAAGGTTGAAGATTATCGACTTACTGCAACTAAAGTTCTTCGCGCTTTCTTTGCCGAGAGCTTGAGAAAGACAATCGATGAGAGATGGGACCGAAAGGAATCGAGAAGCAGGGTATTCTTAGATCACATCGAGGGAGAAGAATTGACGCCTATAAAATTTTTGGTAAAGAAAATGATTCATGAAGGAATCTCCTCCCTTCCATGACGCTTGCAGCGGGGGAAAACTTTTTTTCCAAAAACTTTGTCCCCCAATTAAATAATTTTTTTTAAATTTGGCAGATATTACAATCATCAGCCGTGATTCGTGAATAACTTCATCCTTAATGTAAAAGTCGTGAAATTCTAATGATAAATTCCACGTGTAAATTTTTCGCGTTGAAAATCGGTCATAGTGTTGAAGAAGTTGACTAAATTGTCATGTTGCTGCTACGTTCGCAAATTCGGTCAATAGGTCAAAGTGGGTGACGTTAAAATTTCCCAAACGAAAATTCGATTAAGGAACGAAGTTGGACAGTCAAATTGGAACTATAACATCGTTAGATGATGTTATGATTAAATTTGGAATTTGAGCAGGCTATATAAAAGAGTATGTATGTACATTTAATTATTTTAATAGAAAAGAAATTTGAAAAATTATTGGATAAAGGAAATAAGTGAGTGGAATAAGTTAAATAGGGGTATGAAGAGTGGGAATTAGGGGGAAACATCCTGCCAAAATTTTTGCAACAGTAAAGTACAAGGTTTAGGTTAAAAACAAAATTAAAATAAAATAAAAAACTTAAATATGGAGAAGAGGAAACCCTAGTTTCCTCTTCCCCATTCCCCCCCTGTTTGCGTCGGCCGAGAGAGAAGTCGAGAGGGAGAAGAGAGACGCCGGCGACCAACGAACCAGCGAACTCGACGGACGACAGTGACGCGACGACGTCCGGCTAGTGAGCTCTGTGCAGAGGTGACCGGCGAGCTCCGAGTGGCGGCGTGCGGTGAGTGATGTTCTTGAACACTCCCGAGTTGCGAACGGCGACGGTCGCTCGCGGGAGAACGGAACTGCGACCGAAAAACGACGTTTCAGCTGCAACGAGCGAACATCGAGAACGTCGATCTCGAATCTGTGACGGGAACTCCGAGGCTGAACCCATTTTCCGATTCCGACGACGAACGGACTCCGATCTGTTCAGTGGGTGAGGTTTCTGATTCGAGTTTATACTCCGATGTTAAGTTTAGATTTGTGACGTCGTTGGTTGATCTATATTGTGGGTTTATAGTGAACGAATCAAAGGATTTCAGAGAGACAACCTCCGGCGACGGCAGCTTCGGATCTGACCATATTTTTGATTTTCCGGAGAGGAAAAACGGGACGCAGATTCTGTTCTGTTGGTGAGGAAACTTTTAGTTGGACTGCCTCATTTTGATTCTAGTCTGGGATGTGGATTTGTTTCTAGTTAGGAGTAATTTGTTGTTAGTGGATCTGAAATTTTACTCACTAACATGTTACTTTTGTTTTGGATGAAAGAGATCGATCCTAATTCATTAGAATTCTGTTTGATGGAGATGTCAATAACTTGCATAGTTTTGTAGTGATTCTGATTTGGTACTATTCGATGTAGGTACTTCAACATAGTTTGTTGGATTCGACTTTTTAAGTTGTCAATATATTAAAGTTGGATATTTTAGTTGGTTCATAACTTTTATCTGGATTTTAAGTAGATCATGTGGCTGAGGTTATTAAGGTTACAGTTTGTTATGAAATTTAAAGGGTTTAGTTTCAAGTTGGTTGAAGTGGAAATCTGTCAAATTTAAGTGAATGGAATTTGGATATTAGAAATTGTTTATATATTCAAGATTGAGTTTTGTGTTAAAGGATGTTGAATAAGGCCTAGAGAATTTATATGGATTTTCTTGCTTGTCACTCACATTTCGGTTGGGTTCCTATTCCCGGTATAAGACCATCCGTTTATTTCCTAAAATTAAATTTTTGATTTATGCATTATACCCTTATTAGGCTTCGACGACTTTGGCGAGTGTGCTACCATTCCCAAAGAGACAGTTGCACCGATTGGCAAAAAGAATCGTCGTCGAGGTTGACATTTCTATACCTCTTGCGTTACATTACTTCCCCACCCGTTTTCAAAATAATTATTTTGTGGAATACCACACTTGAAAAATGACAGGGACTATTCGACAGTACGTCAGTTTTTATTAGTAGTATGTTTTCTCAAGTTTAAATTCCGTACATGGTTTGAAATTTATTGTGTATAGATTGAGGGATGGAATTAGCTATTCCCTTGAATACCTTCTTCTACGTGAAGGTTGATTGTTTGGCGTATAAAAATATAGGTAGGGCATTGTGGTCCTCAGGTTGAAACTCCTAAAAGTAGTAAATTAGTATGGGAGAGTGATGACGTCTCCTTGGGTCGTAAGCCCCTAAACCTGGCCAGGGTTTTTGTCACATGGTTCAGACGGTTTCCATTCGCCAAAACTTATTTATACAGAGTCCATATATGGCGAGCAATCGTATCTGTTCTATTTTATCGTACGGATTGTCATCGGGGAGTTCTCGCCATTTGACCCATAGATTAGGACGCAGAGTTCTCCCCATTGTTTGAAACCCCGTAGATTAGTTCTACCGACGCAGAGTTCTCGCGGGTAATCCGGGTGACGTGTTGGATCTACGGACCACCGTCATTTATACTTCCTCCTGCCTCATAAGGTGTTGACGCCGACAGGTGTCCACCTATTCTTTGCTGTGTGGCGGGTGAGTCCATGAGTGACCACCCTTTTTCACTGATGACGTTTTCAATTTGGAAAACGATGATGGCCTATTTTACGAGATATAGCTGTCTATGTATACAACAAGTTTTGAATAAAAGCCTCATCGATGGCCCTTGGGCCGGTTTGTTAAAATGATAAAGAGTTTTGAAACACTTTAAAAATTCATGTACGGTAAAATGAGAAATATAACCTTGTTTTTGAAAATATAGAAAAAAAAAAACCAGTTTTGCACGAGGTGCATTTAGTATAGCTATACCTTACTGAGTTAGTCACTCACCCCAAACGACTCCTCCCCCAAACCTTCAGGTAAAGGCAAAGAGTAGCTAAGGATCAGGAGCTGAAGCGTTTTATTATTTCTACTTGAGTGATTCATCGTTATTTGGTGAGGACATTCATGTTACATTTGGTTTGTAAACCTTAAACACTGTTGGTTTGGACTTGTTGCACAGTATTTGGATTTCATTTTAATTTATGCACCGTTATTTTCTCATGATCCCTATTCAGACCTAGGCCCATATCATCTTGGGCCGAATTAATTAATTATAAGTCTTACGCTAAAACATATGCCTTGGGCTGGGGGATCGGGTTCTCTACGAGGATCGGGTCGCCTAACCCGGCGGTTCTGACAGGCCCGTCTTCGGGTTGTGACACTTAAACACCACAACCTACTTATTAATAGATCCTTAGTCTTAATCATTGCTTTGTGACACCTAATGTTCAATGTCTTCGGTGATTCACCGATTACCGGTCAATCGCTACTTATTCCCTCGGACGACCGCATGATAACTAGAGGGTTTTACATCACGATTTTGCTTTAGACAAGTTAACTGCAACATAACCTAAGGCTTTTAAATTCTAATTTTGCTTTGGATCAGTCGACCACTCACTTAAACTCCTTTGACTGTAACATTACCAAAGAGCAATCTAAGTTTTGGATGTACATATAAATGTTTGCACCTCGCATCCAAACTTTTTCTCGCATTTGATAAAAGTCTGAACAACCACATTACATTTCCCTATAGTCTGCGCCAACGTTTTATTACACATTTTTACTGACCTTGCCAAATTTTCAACAGTTTAACCCTTAATACAATTTTTCAAGGAAAACAACTCATTTTCTTAGATCAAGAAAGAGTTGATTATATACAACAATAATCATTTATTATCAACCTATAACATTACACGATAAAACTAACAAGTATACATGATGTTCATTAGTGATCTTGGCATCTTTCTTTATATATTCAATGATCTGATCTTCAAAGAAGACAACATCTCGGCTTTTGACAATCTTCTTGCCAATTCGATCTCAAAACATATATCTGAATGCATCATTTCCATATCCGAAGAATATACACTCTTTAGCTTTCCTATCTAGCTTAGACCTCTCACCCTTGGAAATATAGATGAATGCTCTACATCCAAACACCTTTAGATGCTTATAAGAGATGCCTTTTTTGGTCCATAGTATGTTTGTCATTTCTCCACTCAATGGTGCTGGTGGAGATAAGTTGATGATATTTACTATAATCTTCATTGCTTCTTCCCAAAATGTTTTGGGAAGTTTTGAATGTGATAACATGTACCTTATCTTCTCCACAATTGTTCTATTTATTATTTTTGCAACACCATTTTATTGAGGAGTCTTTGGAATCAATCTTTCATGTCTAATGTTGAGCATCTTGCAGTATTCAACGAAGGATTCCATGTATTTACTATCATTATTTGTGTGAATGCACTTTAACTTCTTTCTAGTTTCTCGTTCTGTGAGAGCATAAAACTATTTGAAAACATTAAACACCACATCTTTAGATTTGAATGCATAAACTCAAACTTTCCTTGAATGATTGTCAATGAATGTGACCATACATTGGGCACCACCCAATGTTTTCTGAATAGATGACTTCTAGCGCATTTGATTTCCTTGATACAGAATTCTTCTGAAAGGAAACTCTTTGTAGTTTTCCCACCAAACAAAGAATACAACTTGGCAAAGCTTCGTTTCTATGATGGGGCAAATATTCTCTCTTGTCAAACAATTGAAGTCCTTTCTCGCTTATGTGACCAAACTGTTTGTACCATAACTCAATGGATGAGTTATCTTGAGCAATATTTACTATTCCTTCTTTCACAGTCACTTGAGTCTTGTACAAACTATATTCCTTGATTCCTCTTGTTAAAACTAGTGAACCTTTGTTGAGCTCCAATTTATCGTCAGCAAATTTGCTCTTGTATCTAGCATTATCAAGAGCACCGATTGATATCAGTATAATATCTTGAATTTGTCTGACATCTTTGAGCACAAACTCACAACCCATGTTGGTGTGGATACAGATGTCTCATTTTTCAATTATTTTGAAAACGTGATTATTCCTAATTTTAACGATGCCAAAATGTCATTGGTGTAAAATATAAAATATTTCACTTTTGAGGTAACATAATAAGATGCACCAGAGTCACACACACAACATGATTCATGAGTCATGAGGTTGGAAATATCTTCACATACAATTACAATCTTCACTATCAAAGGCAGTTGCATTCGTACTCTTCGTCTCCACTTTGGCACTCTCTGTGTCTTGTTCTTTCTTCAACTTCCAAAAATCTTTTTTTATGTGGCCTATTTTTCCACAATGATAGCCCTTGACGTTCTTTAGACTTCTTGATTTAGACTTTCCTAATGTACTGGCTCTAAGGATCTCACATTCCTTTGACCTCTCGTTCCTTTGATCTCCTTCTTATTATTGATAGGGTCTCCATGGAAGAGTGTTCCTTGTTCTTCTGTTTACTTTCTTCTTCAAGAATCAAAGCTACAATATCATTGAACATAAATGTTATCTTTGCAGCACCGTTGGCCAAATTTATAATGAGGTGATCATATGAATTAGGCAATCTTTGAAGTACAAGTTCGGTTCATTCATTCTCGTCAATTTTGTGTTCTATTTTTGTAAGTTGAGAGAATAATGTATTAAGGGTATTGATGTGGTTTATCACCAATGTCAACTCTAACATCCAAAAAGTACATAGTTTTCTTTTCAATAAAATTTTATTGTATAACGACTTTGCCTCACTTAATTTTGTCAATGTATTCCAGATCTGTTTGGCCATTGTCATTTCTGAAACACTTGACAAAATTTCATCTGTTGGAGCAAGATGCAAATTAGTGATAACATTCTCATCTATTTTGATCCATTTTTCATTTTCAACGATCGCCGATCTACCACCGATGGCCATAGCACAACGATCTTTTTGCAATAATGACTCTATTTTTCATTTTCACAATAAAAAATTATTTTCATTGGAATTTTCTATTTCAACTCTTCCCTCCATAATAGCGAGGTTTTGACGCCACTTGTGGATAAAAATAATAATTATAGAGTTGAAAAATAACGTGGATAATACTGATCAGGATAATTTCCAAAAAAGACTACTTTTGGCAATTTTCTTAGGCAGAATTACCTTTCCAAGTAAGTTCTTAGGAAATGTTGGAGGAGTCACAAACGGTTTCACTAAAAATCCAGTCTCCTAAGACATAGCTTACTTACACAATACAATTACACCATTAAATAAGCAGTCTGAAAAACAATACCACATACGATCCAAAAATATCATCTCGATATCTATTGGGAAAAATATCAATAATATTTTTCCCAATAGATATCGAGAAGTTTTATGTGTAAATCCAAATCTAGAAAAAACCATGATAACCAAGTCAAAAAAAATCTCAATATGAAAAATATGATTTACAATATTATTCAAGAAATCAAATATTCTAAAGAATATTTACTAAGATAATATCACCACACTTAAATTTGCACAAAAGAATCTCATCTATTTTTTCCTCACACTCTTTCTTTTCTTACCCTAAAAAATAATTCTCACTCTATTTTTCTAACACCCCCTTCTTTTCTCCTTCTATTTTCAAATGCAAAGAAATCTCTATTTATAGACGAAATTCCTGCAATACAAAGAAAAACAAGATCCAAAAATATTGCAAAATGGAGAGTTGCAAAAGGAAGAACTCCCTCCTGCTTCTTTTTAAATGATGGTGATTCCTCATCATAAAAGGGACCAACCATCTTCATCTTGTTGGACCGACTAGACTACCTTTTGTTGCAAGAGCTGGATTCGCTTTTTCGTAAGAGAATGGCGAAAAATAAAAGCACTTTGTTTTGTACAAATATTCCTCCCACCTTTCCCCTCTTCCTCGACATAAACCCTAACATCATTACACTTTTGGATAGCAAGTCGTTCATCAATCTATTCGACATGGAAGTCATCAAAAAGAAGAATATCCTTATTAGAGATTTCATGCCAAGTGTTAATTTTACCGGTGATATTAGGGTTTGTGTTTATCTTGATACTTCTAAGCCTCAACATTCAAAGGTACCTCTCCATCTTCTCTGCGCACTGTGTAATTTGTATCCGCACAAGATTGTCACGACCTGCAAGAGACCCGAAACAGAATGGGGAATGACTCGGCCCGAAGAACCGAATCACCCTACCCTTTTTCTCTTATATTATTAATTATTAGCAGAAGACTTAAAATATTAATTATAAGTCAGAACCCAATAAACGTGGGCTTAACAGGTCAACATTGATATCAGATAACATAGTAATATAATCAATAATGAAATAAAGTAAAGTACTGTGCAGAAAGTAAATTCATGATTACAGTAACCCAGATAATGTATACCTCACAAAAATATCTCTCAAGGGAGAATACTAGAATATAACTAAAACTCCTCCGGATCTAAACTTGATTTGGCAACTGAAAATCCAACTGATAAAATAACTTTGAAAAGTCATTGGGTGAGTTGACTAAACTCAATAGGGATTATGTTTTTAAAGAAAAATTTAATTAAAATGATGTCTAAGCATGCATGAATTTAAAACTCATGTTTTATAAATTCCTTTCATAAAAAGGTGTACAAAAGAGCATGTGTGTGAAATCACCTACTAATTATAGTACGTAATTAAAATAATCCTTTGTTGTACAAATTAAAAATCATAGTGAAAATGGAGTCACCCACAAACTCTGGGCACACCATGCCACAGACATATAATAGAATAAAGGCGATGCTCGGCGATCGCAAAAGCCAAATAAATACCCTAATCAAGTTTAGGGATTCGAAACCCAAGGACATGGCATATACAATTGTCCTATTACCCATTTTAACTTTGGGATTTGAAACCTAAGGACATGTCCCAAATCTCATATTACCCATTTCAACAACAAACAAACACATTCCACACGGTAGAATTTGTGAAAATAAAATGGACCCCAAACTGGGTCCATCAAACTTGGTTTGCACGACCAAGTTGATCCAGAATATTTAAATGTATGCTTAATTGAACCGTGTAGAGTGAAAATAAAATAAAATATAAAAATCTGACGGTCATGAAATGAATGCATCGTTTTAATGTGAGATAAATCTCAAAATATTCACTTTAAAAAAGAATTATGCAATGCAGTGTATAAAATAAATCCCTACCTTGAAGTGGCTACTACCAATTTAAAGCTCAATGATTTAGATCCAACCGTCCATGGATTTAATTAAGTAATCGAGTACCTATCCAAAAAATAAAGTACAAATTTTTGGGTCATATTAAACTTTATGTAAATTTAATCCAATTAATTTGGTATAGGAATACCCTACAAATTTGGCCCAAAATAAGTCCAAATAAACCAATTTAGATCCTATACCACGACCTAAGGAGGGTTAGACCACGATCCAACTGAACATTTGGTTTGGCCTCAAACTAGCCTAAACGGCAGGCCCATCAGGAAGGAATACACCCCAAATGCACAGCTTGTTACAGCTATTATGTTCCTCACTGCAGATATCGTTTGCGACGGACATTCGCATCCTTGTTACGAACGATTTCATTCAACGACACGAAACAACTTGGCTGCCGAGACTCCCTGTCTCGACTAGTCATCCATTGACCAAAGTCGACGACCTTACATACAGCGCACCGGGACTCATCGTTTACTGAGTCGCTTCATGACATTGCTGCACAACGGAACTCGTGCAACCAAGACTTCTAGATTTGTCCGATTGTTCAATTAACAACAACATAAATTGAAATCCAACTTCCAACTAGAATTCATACGTAATTGCCAGAAAAGCAGAGCAAACGCGAAAGGGAAATATCAAATTTTTACCTTCACTACACATGGGTTTTTCCGACCAAGGAATTTCTTATTATGGCAAAGAAATCCAGCATTTTCCCCCCTTCTAGACATGCACAGATCCCTTCCAAAAATTTGATCAAACTTTTACAACTCCGATCAAGAAATTGAAAATGTGGAGTTGAGAGTAAAAGACTTACTGCGGCCGAAGTCTTCTAATCTCTTTTGCTGAGAGTTATGGAGAAATAGTGAGAGTGAGAGGAATGGAAACCATAATGAGATGGAGAATTAGCATTTAAGAAGTGTTGAGGAAGGAGGAGTGAATCGGGAAAGAGTTCCCAATCTCTCGCAATGCACTAACAACTCGGGGAGGCGTTTCTAAAAATGTCTCCCCCCTCATTAAATATATATATTTTTATTTAATTTAGTTTAATTCGATTGACTGATATTACATTCTCCCCCACTTAAGAAATTTCGTCCTCGAAATTTAAAATGGTCTCAAGAGTACCTTTGAGCAAACAGAGATACATAGCCATCATATCATATTCAACTTCCTAAGTAAGTGACTTCTCTTTCACTAAGGTCCTTCTACTAAACTCGAACAAGAGGTATTTCACGGTGACGCAAAACTCTGATCTCACGACCCAGAATTCTCTCAGGTTCTTCCACATAAGACACATCTTCTTGAATAGGAATTTCAGTCCAAAAAATAATATTTAAAGGGTCTGAAATATACTTCATTAACATAGAGACATAGAAGACATTATGAACATAATTCAGTTGTGGCGGTAACTCCAATCGATAGATCACTGAACCAATCAGCTGAATAATCCGAACAAAACCTATATATCTTGGGACTAACTTTTCTTTCATACCAAAATGACTAATACAATGTCGAGGACACACTTTGAAGAAGATAAAATCATTGGCTTCAAACTCTACATTATTCCAACCGAGTTTGCATAACTCTATTATCGACTCTGAACTGAACACAGTTGCTCCTCAATCACTTGGACTTTCTTAATTGTCTCCAACATCAAATCAGACCCGAAGGTAACACACTCTCGGTTTTAGTCTAATATAGAGGTGATTTGCACTATCTTCCATACAAAGCTTCACATGACGAAATACCAATACTAGTTTGATAGTTGTTGTTATAAACAACTCAACTAAGGATAAGTGATTCACCCAACTATCACCAAAATACATAATGCAAGATCTCAACATCTCCTCAAGAATCTGGATCGTACGCTCAGACGACCATCTGTCTAAGGATGATGTGTTGTACTCAAATTAAGCTTTGTGTCCAAAGCACTCTGAAGGGATTTCCAAAACTTCGATGTAAATCTCGGATCTCTAACAGAACAATACTCGAGGGAACACTGTAAAAATGAACGATACTTTTAATATGCAATTGACTCAGTTTTGTCAAAGGGAAATCCATTCTAACACAGAATAAATTGTACAAATTTCATTAATCTATCAACAATTATTCACACCGTTTCAAATTTCTAAACTGCCCTAGGCATGGATCATGAAATCCATGGTAATCTTATTCCATTTCCACTCAGGGATAGACATAGGCCGCAACAACCCAACTAGTCTCTGATGCTCAACCTTAATCTGTTAACAAGTCAAGCACCTCAAAACATACACAGCTACATCCCGTTTCATTCCAACTCATAAATATTGATGCTTCAAATCATGATACATTTTCGTGCTGTCGGGATAAATAGAAAATCTGGACTTATGGTTTCTGCTAAGACTATATGCTGCAAATTCAAATCACTAGAGACAACAAGTCGATTCTTAAATAATAGGAATCCATCAAAATTGATCTCCTAACCGTCAAACTGCTCACCAGCTTAAATCATCTCTAATCTTTCTTTCAACCCATCATCAAACTTTGCAAGTCTTTCACACGTTGCAAAAGTGAAAGGATCACTACTAGATTAAAAACATGAACTGTATGACCATCCTCTTGATACTGTAGTTCAAAATCACCAATAATTTGACTTCTCTTCCAATCATCCAAAACGAGACAAGAAAGAGATGCTTGAGGATAATGACTCAAGGCATCAACTACAACATTAGCTTTTTTAATATGATACTCCAAAGGGAAATCATAGTCCTCTACAACGACGTTGTTGGATATTCAAATCACGTTGTGAAAAGAGATACCTTAAACTTTTGTGATCCGAAAATACCTCAAATTTGGCACCATACAAATAACTCTGCCAAATTTTCAAGGTGAAAATAATAGTCGCAAGTTCCAAGTCATGAGTATGGTAATTCATCTTATGCATCTTTAATTATCGAGATAAATAAGTTATAACTTTATCTTGTTGCATTAGAATGCAACTCAAGCCAACTTCTGATGAATCACTATAAACTACATAAGGCAAACTCTCATCAGATACTGCCACAATTGGAACAGTAGTCAATCTTTGCTTGAGTTCATCAAAAGTTGCCTGACATTTTTAATTCCAAATAAATTTCACGTCCTTACAAGTCAATTGCGTTAGTGGCATAGCAACAGAAGAAAAATCTTGCACGAATCAACGATAATAATCAGCCTGACCCAAGAAGCTACGCACTCCAATTACATTTTTTTGTGGTTTCCAATCAACACGGCATCAATCTTAACTGAATCAATGAAAATGTCATTTTGAAAAACAACATGACCAAGAAAAGTCATCCAAAAATTAGACTTTTCACAGTATGCATATAACTTATTCTTCTTTAGCGTTAGTAAAAAAAACAGAAAAAATTCTCAGATATTTCGTGAGTTCATCTAGAGTCTTAGAATATATCAAGACATTATTAATGAAGACCACAACAAATTGGTCAAGATAGGGTTGAAAGACTCGATTCATGAGATTGATAAAAACAGCTGGTGCATTAATCAATTCAAATAGAAGCACCATAAATTCAAAATGTCCATAATGAATTTGAAAAGTAGTGTCCAGAATATTTCATTCACGTATCTTCAATTGATGATAACCAGATTCCAAATCGATCTTCAAGAAGTTATAGATCCTCTAAGCTGATCAAATAAATAATCAATCCTCTGCAATGGATATTTGTTTTTGATTATCACATGATTCAATTTATAGTGATCGATGCATAGACGAAGCAAACCATCATGCTTCTTTACAAATAAAACTAGTGCACCCCACAGTGAAATACTATTTTGAACAAACTCTTTTTGCAATAAATCATTCAACTAAACTCTCAGTTCATTCAATTTAGCAGGAGCTATATGGTACGGAGCAATCAAAATTGGAGTAGTTTCTAGCAATAAATCAATACAAAACTAAATCTCGTGGTCAACCCATGAAGATCTTTAGGAAAAAACATCATGATAATCACAAACCACTGATAAAACAGAATCATGTCTTACCGTAACAAGGTCATCACTAATAGTAAAAATACTCCCGTAAGACTCCAATCTTCTCCGACCACTCAAACAAGCTCACAAAATATGATCAATAGGAAACATACAGTAATTATATGGACACACTAGGATTCTTTCATCTTCTAATGCAATGGCAATATTTTTTCGATAATAGATGATCTTATCTTTGTACAAGTTTAACCAATCCATACCTAAGATTACATCAAATTGATCTATATGTATAGTTATCTGATCAACCAATAATCATATCCACCAAATATAAGGGCAGCAGATTGAACAACGAGACACACTTCATATCTCTTATTCAGGGGAAAACTCAAAATCAGGGAATTTTCTAATTCCTCTACAGTCACACTTTCCTACTCCAAATCATAATAAACACTTATCATATTCTAGCAATGATCAGCATTGAAATAGTTGTTTCTAAACACTACTTAAACTAAGTTCATATCATTATACCTAATGGTATATCCAACTTAAGATACTTACACCATACATTGGTCATCTTCTCGAAAAAGAAGGTTGCAAATCTAACCCTATACTTTGATGAAATTCTAAAAGTGATCAAATTCTTTTTGCATTACCCTTAACCAATTTGCAACATTAATTGAGTAAGTTCCGCCCACAACTACTAGACTTTAAATATTTTATAATTTCATCATAAGTGATTGCAATACAAGCCACTTTCAGAAAATTCTCTATTGAAGTTATCATTCCACTTGAACAACTCTAATCTTTAGACAAAATATTCTCAAATGCCTACGCAGAAACTTACAGTAATGCCGAATTGTACAATTCAAGTTTTCGAATTAGAGTCTTCAAACACAAGATTCTAATTTAAACTAATAGATTCTAAATATGAAAGAGTAAGCATTGGATTTTAGAAGGAAATTGAAGCTTTTAATTTCTTTCTTTGATAGGTTTCTTAAGTTTAAACTTCACAGGCTTACACACATAACCCAGAAGTGTTCACAGACTCATATGTTCAGAAAGGTTGTTTCTAATTATTTACAAATGGTACTCCTTATCGTCTCCTACTAAATCCAGACTGCTCTAAATTACTCGTGTCTGATTAGAGAAATGTCTTCATCCACAAGCGAAACCTTAAGATGACTTTCTAGCTTCACCTTAACACAAATTAATTTTTGTTCTAAGGCATGGTATTTGTAAATCCTTGTATATTACTATACTGTCTTATTGACATCACTTTGCAAGATGGAATCTGACACTGATACCAAAAATTCTGTCACGACCCGCAAGGGACCCAAGACAGAACGGGGAGCGACTCGGCCTAAAAAACCAAATCGCCGGACCCTTTTTCTCTTAAATTATTAATTATCAACGGAATACTTAAAATATTAATTATAAGCCAGGGCCCATCAAACATGAGCTTAACATGTCCACATTGATATCGGATAACATAGTACTATAATCCAATATAAAATAAAGTAAAGTACTGTGCGTAAAGTACATTCATGATTACAGTCATCCAGATAATGTATACCTCACAAAAATATCTCCCAAGGGAGAATACTAGAATATAACTAAAACTCTGTCGGATCTAAACTTGACTTGGCAACTGGAAATCCAATTGGTAAAATAACCCTGAAAGGTCGTTGGGGTGAGTTGACTAAACTCAATAGGAATTATGTTTTTAAAGAAAAATTTAATTAAAAGGATGTTTAAGCATGCATGAATTTAAAACTCACGTTTTATAAATTCCTTTCAGAAAAATGTGTACAAAATAGCATGTGTTAAATCACCCATTAATATGTGGTAAGTAATTAAAATAAGTTCTTTTGTACAAATTAAAAATCACAATAAAAATGGAGCCACTCACGGACTCCGGGTACACCATGCCGTAGGCATATAATAGAATAAAGGCGATGCTCGGTGATCGCAAAAGCCAAATAAATACCTTGATCAGGTTTAGGGATTCGAAACCCAAGGACATGGCACATACAGCTGTCCTATTACCCATTTTAACTTTAGGGATTCGAAACTCAAAGACATGTCACAAATCCCCTATTACCCATTTCAACAACAAACAAACACATTCCGCATAGTAGAATGTGTGAAAATAAAATGGACCCCAAACCAGGACACGGCACATACAACTGTCCAATTACCCATTTTAACTTTAGGGATTCGAACCTAAAAGACATGTCACAAATCCCCTATTACTCATTTCAACAACAAACAAACACATTCCGCATAGTAGAATGTGTGAAAATAAAACGAACCCCAAACTAGGTCCATCAAACTTGGTTGACACGACCAAGTTGATCCATAATATTTAAATGCATGCTCAATTGAAACATGTACAGTGAAAATAAAATATAATATAAAAATCTGACGGTCATAAAATGGACACGTCGTTTTCATATGAGATAAATATCAAAATATTCACTATTAAAAAGAATTATGCAATGCAGTGCATAAAATAAATCTCTACCTCAAAGTGGCTACTATCGATTTAAAGCCCAATGATTTAGATCCAACAGTCTATGGATTTAATTAAGTAATCGATAACCTATCCAAAAAATAAAATATAAATTTTTGTCATATTTTTATATTTTAAAATTCCAAACTTTATGTAAATTTAATCCAAATAATTTGGTAAAGGAATACCCTACAAATCTGGCCCAAAATAAGTCCAAATAAACCAATTTAGATCCTAGACCATGGCCCAAGGAGGGTTAGACCACGATCCAATTGAACATTTGGTCTAGGCTCAAACTAGTCCAAACGATAGGCCCATCAGGAAGGAATACGGCCCAAATGTAGGGCATGTTACAGTTATTCTATTCCTCACCGCGGACATCGTTCGCGACGGACATTCACATCCTTGCTGCTAACGATTTCGTTCGACGACACTAATCAACTTGGCTGCCGAGACTCCTTGTCTAGACCAGTCATCCACTGACCAAAGTCGATGACCCTACATGTAGCACATTGTGACTCAGCGTTTGTTGAGTCACTTCACAACATTGCTGCCTCAACGGAACTCGCGCAACCAAGACTTCTAGATTTTTCTAATTGTTTAATTAACAACAACATAAATTGAAATCCAACTTCACAACCAAAATTCATACCCAATTGTTAGAAAAGAAGAGCAAACTTGAAAGGGAAATATCGAATTTTCACCTTCACTGCACATGGGTTTTTTCGACCAAGGAATTTCTTATTATGGCAAAGAAATCCAACATTTCG